>BPLR01011581.1:0-31410 GCA_021605095.1 Caerostris extrusa | reverse complement strand
GCTGGCTGGCTGGAATTTTCTGGGAGGATGCGCGTACATGAGCCAGCTGACTGGCTGTGTAAGAAACCAGAATCTGGTAAAAGCAAATGTAACACAGCCTGACAAACAGATAGCAGTCTCATGCAAAGATGAAAGAAGCCACCGCAGAGACAGATAATGGCAAAACTGAAAAGTGCTATTAATGACATCCCCCATGGACCTTCGTTTGTTGCAGCCAAATCTTGGAGAGGCAAGGTCGGTATAGTGTTTCCAACATTATCAAATATGCTTCCAGAAGCTCTTCTCTATAGCATATACATATATAAAGAAAGAGAGGAGAAAAGAAGATACATATAATCTAAAATTCTTCATATATTTAAACAATAAGCTTCACATAGCAATCTTCAGCCACATAAAGACATGTACATTAAAACAAACAATTCTTGCAAATACCAGTTTTCAGTAAACTTTTGCCCTGCTAATCCGATGATTTTTTTGTCAAAATTTATTTCACCTATCCGGGAAGGTGCAGAAACTCTCGTGGTGCACTCGGCATGCAAGACTACAGCATTATGCCAGATTAATAAAGCAGCTGCCTTTTCGCCGTTCTTTGCCGTAACCGAACAGAATCACAGCTGAGGTCGTGACGAAAAAAACTGAAACACAGGTCCCTCATGGACTGAACTGAGCACTACTTTCATATAATAAGAAAACGATTACTTCTGCATCATCCAAACACACAGATTTAAACTTTCACATTATTTCTTATAATGTAGTTAAATAACAAAAATCTCACAAACAACCGCTTCAGACAGTGATGGAGATCCCTTAGAGCTGCCATTGTGGCCGGGAGAAACAAATCGTCGCAGCCCAGCATCTCGTAACAGGGACCCTTTTAAATATTAAATCAATCATGTTGATAAACATCAATGTGAGTGGTTTTCATTTGTGTCCATATGTTGATTTTAATGATTAATACAGTTTTCAACCTAAGTCCTCTTCACCTTGCTGACGCTAAAGCTATGATTTCATGCCTCTTTTCCATATTATGGGATTTTAATCATGCTTTGAGAGTCACACTTCTGAATTTGGTTTCAGCCCTGGGATTATATTCATAGAATGCCAGCTAGGCCTAGGATCATACTTTGTGACCTTAGAACACAATCTTTATATTGGTTATTTTTTGAAGATTTGGAATTTGTTGTGTGCTTTTTAAATTTCTCTATAGAAACATGCTGCCGTTGGTCGTAAACCCTGGTTTACTTGGCAATCATTATCACCCCCACGTTAATGATTAAAAGCCTCGCTTTTGATGAAACCACTCTTGATTTCCGCAACAAATATTCAAAAGCCCAGATAAACATAACAAATTCAGCAGATCCTCTGAACTTTCACTCCCACACTTGGCCAGGCACGCGCAGGCCAGTTGTTTCTAGATCTCAACACATACTGTACCTTAACGTGGTGCTCATAGCACCGTGAAGAGCTCTGATAGATAATATAAATATATGCCATTTATAATTTATCAAGAAAATAATTTAATTAACAGCAAATATTAAATAGTGGTAACAGCAACAAAATATGCTAAACATCTGTGTCAGTAAACCAGTTGTGTCTTTCAGACAATAATACCTTCCATTGCAATACATATATTTTTAAAACACAGCTGGGGACGACACATGCAACAAACAAATACTGTAATCAGTATGGAAAGAAGATTTGGGTGCATGTTATAATAAATAATAATCAACACTGATATTATTCTCTCTTTGAATTTTACCTAATAAATATTTGTAGGAAACAACAGTTTCATAGCATTGTTTTCAGTTTTTCTATCATGTTAGCCGTTAAAGCCAAAATTCAATACTTTTCAAGATTTCGAAAAAATGAAAAGAAAAAATTAAACAAAACAGTTACGTAACAATGGGTTAAACAAGATTCCTTACTTTCATTTCAAAACAAAAATATAAGTTCAGTATATGAGGTAATGGAATTCTTTTTTCTCCCTCTGCCAGCTGTGCCAGAAGATATCAAGGTGAGTAGTGTGAATATTAATAATTTTGTAATAGAGTCTTATTAAAAACATTTCCAGTTTACACTGAAAACCAGCTTAAATTAAGTATTTGTGCATAGCAACAATATATATATGTAATGAAGGGAAGGCCTGTAAGTTTGTAAGAACCATTTCCAGTATCCTAAGTGAGTGCTTCCATTGGTTCATTTTGGATGTATATTTGATCAAAGCAGAAGATCTTGAAAGCTCTAGTATCTGCAATAAAAACACAGACAGTTGAGGCTGACTGAGGCCAAACACAACACGGTACCTAAGTGCTTTGAGTCGAAGATAGAGATAATGCGCTGTTAACAGAAAATGCAGCAGAATTGGGCCCAAGTGATAAGTGCAGCAATCAAATTTGCTAGTTGGTAAGCTGATGACTAGAAGAGCGTGATTGGGGGCTCGAGATATCAAGGCCCTTCAAAATTACAAAAAACTTTGCATCAAGCTGATATAGGAATAGCCGATAATAACGATGAATGCCGGCAGCAGGCTAATATTTAATTGTGTTTAAATTTTCTCTGAAAGCTTTTATTTATTTTGTTTATTTAGTTTTTATTTATTTTTAACTTGTTTTTATTTTGCACTTTTTAGATAAAAATAACAAAATAAAATTAATATGTAATTTACCATTCATGAAATGAAAAAAAATATCTAGTTATATCCAATATTTATGAATTCCATTTCTTTATATTCAGTGGAACATATATTTTTTTTTTTAATAAACAAAAGTTAGCCACATAAATATCTTCATAGCCATTTTTTTAAACATGTTGTAAAATGCAAGTTAAATACATAATAATATGGGGTCAGTGGTCTCTCAAACATTTTTATGCCTGTTTAATAGTGGTTTCATGAGATATTTCTTATTGGTTTACGGTCATCGGCCTTTATAGCTTAAAATAGCTTTATCCATAATGAACATGGCGCTTTAATGCAAATAAATAGTCTTCGGCCAATACAGAGTCATAAAACCAGTGAAAACCAATATAATGAAACACAGAATAAACATGTAATTGGTAACACCCTTGCAGGTTTAAACCCTGGTTCAGAAGGGCCTGGATTTTGTACTGAGAAGGAAATAAAAAATGTCATATCTTTTACTAAACCGAAATGTTAAATAAGGAAAAATTAACTTTTAATATTGGTTACTTCCAATAAATTTATTTATCTGGTCACAAGATAAAAAGAAAGTGTAATGTCAATACAGTTTGTGCCAGGGGAGCACGGTACAGCTTCCTGTCATAAGGTAAAGGAAGTGTCTTGGAAATAAATGGAATGGTCCCATGTATTGATAACATTTCTTTTCCAGGAATGAATATCTAACATCTTCAGAACAAAATGAGCGTCATTTGGCTGGGATAGGTGGTTGTCTCGTCAATGAGCCGGGTGCTCAGAGGTCAGATAGCTGCACCAATGACCCAGCGCACCAGCGAGATCCTGGAGAGCAACAGCTTCAAGACAATGCCTGAAAGCAGCCCCAACACCGTCACAAGCTGAGGCAAAATAGCAACTTCGAAAGATTTTGACACACCGAGCATTCATAAACAGTTACCGGTTGCTTGCTTTTGATTTAAATCAAGCGCTTGTTTTCTTTGCTACTTAGTATTACACATCAACGTCTGATATGAATCGTACTATTGAAACACATAGCTGGGCAATAGGGAAAGTGACTCCAACACGTTATCATTACTGCTCAATTAATAAACTTACTGAAATTTGAATTTCTTCCTCTGGGCCACTACAGATTCAGTCCTCTGATTTTATAATATTTCTTAAACATTGACTTGTTTTTGTGAATAAACATTTTTGGTCAATAATAAAGCTGGCTCAAAACAGTTTACCGGATTCTAAACAAGGAGTCTTTTAGTTTCTGAAGAAGGGTGGAATGAGCTGTGAAGTCTCACAGAATGTAATAAAGCCCAGACTTGTACTTGGCATCAACACACTGAGCGTAGCTACTTACGCAACAGTTAAGCAAAGGATATATATATATTATTAGAGTTATTAGCATATATAATATGTGTGTAAATATATAGCGGTAGATAAAAGGATTGTGTCTCCACTTGCTTCTCGACAAAATGGCTTGCTCGCACTTCCGCGCAGCAACTGAGCTTATTCTTTGTTTCTTGCAGACATCGTCTTCCACTCACCCTCGTGAGCTCTACTTGGCCAGCATGCAGCCATGCCTTTATATATATATATATATGTATTACTGGGATCGTGTGGCCCATCAATAGTGCTGTGCACAGAAGTAGTAGCCGTCTTTGTAGATGATGGAAACACTGACAGTTGAAACCGACAAAATAGCTTGTCAACTGCGCTGGCATGCCTTATGATAACAAAGGCAAAAACAGGCGAGCCGTGCCGTAATCATTCGTGCATCTTCTGTGCGAAAATAGGGTGATAGTTCGGTGAGCTTACGATATGCTTGTGTAACATTTGCTTCTCCTCATTGCCGCACAAGCACTTGAATCTGAGCCAATGTTAAAGCAGATCTTAAATATATTCGGGCCAAACCCTGTAAGTTACGGGCATCATGGTCTCAGCTTACTTGAATGTGGATTTCAGAAAAATACTCATGCAATATAACATAATAATAATCAGATGTTTTGATGAGAAGAAGACCGTGATCGATGGTTTGACAGTGAAGATTTAACCAAAACTACGATAGCAGTGATACTTGTAACTGTGACGAAATATCGAAATGCGTAAGCTGAAATTTAACCGATGGTTGCCTGTGCAGTTGGTAGATCAGCATTCACACCAATAGGAGCCATCAATCCACTCCTCTGAAGTGTCAATGTCCTTGCTGTGAAAACCCTGTTTTAGAGATCTTGAATGTAAATTACAATACAATGCAGTTTGCCATGAGAACTGCGTGGCGCAAGTTTGTCAGTAAATGATATTAATATTTCACCACTCTACATATTATGTGCAGCTATATAGCATATAAGAGAGCAGGCATGAGCAGCAGCTTACACAAATTGGTGCCAAATTTTTTGAAAATATAAATAAATAAATTTTTAAATTATCATTTTTAGTGATCTTTTTATCATACATATTACACCATAGAGTACCTCCACTTTTGGTGCCATGGCTTGGCAATCCCATATAGAGTAACATTTCTTTTTTAGTTAACTCTCTGACAATATTAAAACAGGTTTAAAATGATCTCTTAGCTCCTTGAAAATGTGATCAAGAACAGTTTACTATGTTAGTCACAGTACTCCTTCCAGAAAGTGCAATTTGGGTAAGTACAATTAATTGACATATTAGAAATAATGAACACTATTTGTTTTCTAAAACAACAGTAGCATTGCAGCCAATAGTGTCAACAAAAGTTAATTTTTATAGGACGCTTTAAAATGTACAAACAAATAAAAGACATATTTTAAAGAGCGACCATCAACATCCCTTCCGTGGGCATTAAAGCAAGAGCAAAACTGGCTGGCCATTAATGATATCTATAATCAAACAACATGTGCCACATTGTTTTACAAAGAGTAATGTGGCGGTATCATGTGGTTCATATGGACTTTGTTCATATGAAACTGCTTATTTCCCTCCACGGCATTTACAAGATGAAATAGTGTTATGGTTATAGCGTATTTATGTGAATAAATGAAAGAGAATTGGCTTAAAAAACAAAAGATTTACAAATAATGGAGTTGAATTGAGTAGGGAGATACATCACAATATAAGGCCCAGTTATTAATGATAATATTATTAGTGGAATACATACATCCGCGCAACAAAATGAAGGGAAGGAACAACAACAAAATGGTGCTGCACTGGGTTCATATAATCTGCTCAATAAGGGTGGTGTCCTTCTTCTTACATTTCTTAGTTAAACAAAGTCAAATATAACACGACTATAATAAGTGCACACATTTTGCTAATAAAACTGACCGCAAACTGCTACAGTTCTTGCCATTGCTGGTGCCAGCCAGTTTCTATGTGTCATTTTTATTTAAAACTTACTATTAGGCGTGTGGAAATATTGTTATGATCAGAATGGAACGCCCGGAAAACGATGGCTCAAATCATTTGGTGCTTATTATCCTTTATATATTACCAATAAATATATTTTAAATACATTAGTAAGGGAATAAGCTTGAGTATGCATGGGTGAAATATTTTGTTGTTATTTACTACTTGACTATAATTGTAATGACTCAACATCATCTTTCGCATGAGTGTATTGATGTTCGGCAAAACCAACAAAAATCACCGTGGAAGGCCTACAAGCTTCCCGTGGCCTTCAGTTCAGAACCCAAACATGGACTTCCAGCTGATCACCGTACCTTCGGCAACAACTGCCGGTCTGAATGCGCTGATACGCATCCACATTTTTTGCCGTTAAAATAATGCTGAAACAATCAAATTTTGAGATACATCGGGAAGCTGTAGTCGATGCGAGCTGCTTGGTGAGTCGAGAAACTAACGAAATTACGTAATCCAAGCACTCTTTCATCGTCATCTAACAGCCAGCTTTTGAGAATGGAATTTCTGACATGGGCTATTGAACCCTTTTCGACCATTTAAGCAAAGTTATCACGCATGCTGAATGGAATGAACAACCTGAAAGAGTGCACGCTCAAGTGCCTGTCGCTATTTTCATTGCTTATTGCAAATAACACTTTACTTACCAGTCTCAGACTGCCATTGGCCAAAAGAAAATACAACACATACACTCCAGCTGTGATCGTACAACATTACCCTTATTTCCTTGCACCAGCCGTTACCTTGCTTAACCAAACATTCGAACAACACGCTGTTACGCAAAATATAATTTAGCATCCAACAGCTTATCTCAACATGCTAATAACGCGCAAGATTTGTGCTGATTGGTGTGGTAAACATTTGATACACATGGGAGCTTTCATCAGCTGCGCAGGCAGCGGAAGGTACTCACAACACGTGCCAGCCGATATAGCATCCACCTGGGTCCTGAAGCCTGGTGGAAAAATTGTTTTCTTGGCACTACTTTTATCGTGCTGGATAAACATATCAAGAAATTAAAAACACACACATTGTGCTATTTTAAATAGCCTTAAAAAATATAGGGTGTGACCACCCTTGCCACTTAGAGCTGACTAGCCATATTGCACATCGTGGAATTTGGCAACAAACTGTATCATCTGCCTATATTAGACATACAATAGCAATATTTTTTTATTATTTAAAATAAACTAAACAAAATAATTTGTTATATCATTCATTGATAATAAATACTAAGATTTTTAAGAAATTTGAATGTGTAGCAAATATTTTCTTATTTTTTAGTATTTTAGAATTGGAAATCAAAATATAAATTCTCTACCTTGTATATCTAATATATAAAATTCTCGTGTCACAGTGTTTGTTGCCAAAATTCCTCGAAACGGCTTGACCGATTCTTATGAAAATTTTGTGCATATTTGGTAGGTCTGCGAATCGGTCGTAATCTATTTTTAAACCCTAAGTGATAAGGGTGGTCCACCCCTAAATATTTTTAAAATTTCTTTCTCGTAAAACAATGTAGTGTTTTTTTTTTTCTTAGTCATGACATTACAGCACGTGTGCTTAAACAAAAATTAAAGTCTTTTAAAAGCGGCTTCATTTTTTTTACTTTTTTATTTAATTAAGTGATCTTATATAAAAGCAACACGTGTTGTGAACACGCGCCAACAACGGTCGTTGCTTTTACCTGTATATATTATACGCAACATTTTTGTGAGAATAGTTTTAATTTAAAGAGAAATATTTATGTGAAATAAATATACGTGTTTTATCATTGTTAAAGGTAAGTCAAAAAATAAGAGAACGAATACTGTTATATTTGCACGTGTAGCGTGTTAATGTCTTAAGTTAATGAATGTTTTTGTTAAGTTATATTCTTTGCACGTGTAGCATTAAATTATATTTACACGTGTAGCGTGTGTTAATGTTTAGTTAAACAAAATTGGCAACTTTATTATTGTTCTAAGGAAAATAAAGATGGCTGTTATTGCATTTTAACAGGTGTAATTGTGTTGTAATTTTCTTTATTGTGGCGAATCTGGGATTCCAGTAAAGTAAGTGTTATTTGCAATTCGAAAGCATAAGATTATCGGAAGCAGAAACTTATAACGACAAACTATTTGGCGGCACTCTGTTACTCTTTTCAGGTGATTTCAGGCAAACACTTCCTGCCATTCCACATTCAACGTACGCTGATGAGATCAATGCTTGCTTAAAATCATCGTCACTGTGGCGTAATGTTGAAAATGACAACTAAAAGTAAACATGCGCGTTCAAATGCTTCAAGATCCATCCGCTGAAACATTCTCAAAGCAACTGTTAGATAATGGCGATGGAAAAATTGCTGTACAGGAAAATACTGGATGCATGAAATTTCCGATAGATTTCTGCACAATTATCGACTCGCAAAATAATCTCATCGACCACATATTTCCCGATGTATGCACACAATTCAAAAATCTTGATTGGTTGGCAGAAAGAGCAATTTTGGGAAATGGTTTAAAAAATGTGGCCACGTCAATGGTTTAAATTCCAAGATACAGCAGTTGTTGCCAGGGAACTTGGTGTCAAACAAATCTATCGTTACAGTTTGCGATGCCAATGATTCCAGATGTGCCAAATTATCCAATTGAGTTTTTGAATTCATTGGATTTGCCAGGCATGCCACCATCCAGTTTGTTTGTGTTGGCTAAAAATATCGTACACTCCATTGCACTTAGAGATTGATGTTGATTATTTTTTAATTGCCATAATTAGTAGTAAATATGTAAATAACTATTTTTTATGCATATACAGCTATTATATAATGTAATTTAAAATATATTTATTAATTTAATAAAATATAAAGGATGAAATAAATAAATGGTTAGTGTATTATCATTTTATACGCAGTCATTGTCTGCAACGTTCCATTCCTCTTTCAATCATAACAATATTTCCACACACACTTATAGTAAGTAAGTTTTTTTTTTTTATGTAAATAAAAAAAATATTTTATAGAAATAATGTATATGGCAAAACAACGTTTGCCGGATCAACTAGTTTTATTATAAAAAATAATATGCTTATGCTTTATTACATAATCGTGGTATATTTTTGACTGTTTAATAAATGCTTAAGAAAGTACTATATATTGAACAGATTATATAGATTTAGTAAGTCTTTATTTTATTTGTGTGTTACATATATATTTTTCGCATTTAGGTGTATATAGTAATTTATATGTATGTATTTATCATTAAATAATAGATATATATTGTGATATACTATCTCCTATAATTCAACATTTTTATCCATTGTATATACTTGTAAATAAATTTGTTTTTAGAAAAAGTTTTTAATTCGTAATTCTCTTCATTTGTTCATTTTAGCAAACTTGGAATGCATTTATAATAACACTTATTTAAATGCTGTAATTTATGCCGTGAATAAATAAGAAAGATTGTAATGATGATATATTAATTAAAGTTAACTGAAATACAATTACACTCAATACATACATTTACTCTTTTAACAAATTAGTATTTACAGGCACATGGTAGGTTATAGATATCAGTGTAAATAGTATTGTAGTTGATTTAAGACTGCCTTTCTTGCTTTAATGCCACAGAGGATGTTACATTAACAGTTATGCTAAAATATCTTTATTTGTTTTGTACATTTTTTAAAAGCATTATAAAAATCGTTATTGCTGATCTTTATAAAAATTAATAATTTTTGTTATTTTTTCTTGTACAGTGCCACTGTTTGTTTTAAGAAAATAAATAGTGTTCATTATTTCCTATGTAATTAATTAATTGCTTAAGAAAATTTGTCTCATTGTTGATTTTAAATTGCACTTTCTGGAAAAGTACTGTATATTCTTTTATAAGTAAACTGTTATTCTTGATCCAGAAAATTAAGGTAAAAGGTGTTTTTTAAACCTATTTTTAAGTATTCAAATTCAGAGTTAATAAAAAAAAATGTTATATATAGGTTGCCAAATAAAAATAACTAAAGAATTGGAAGGTGCAGTTTTTGCTCTACCACTGGGAACAGTAAATATGTACGTTGATAAAGATCCACCTAAAAGGTAAGCTATGTTATTTTTAAATGTCATTTAAAAAAAAAAAAAAAAATTTCATTTTATTTATATTTTCAAAAAATTTTGTAATTTGGTAAAACTCTCTCTATCTCTCTTTATATATATATATATATATATATATATATAAACCACAAACAACAAGAACTGAAAAGGAATGAAATAGTGTCATTTACACAACAGAAGCTACAGGTATTTGCTACTCGAATTGTATAACAAAACCATTGTAACAATATCAATAAAATCCTGAAGTGCTTACATTCAAATCTCTAAAACAGGGGTTTTCAACTTTTTTAGCTTAAGGACCACATTGACTACTTCACGTCTGGGGGGCAGATTTAAATTAATTGATGAATATTTGAAGTCGCTATTGATCATTTTTTTTCTGTGGATACTTGATCTATAGCTGCAAACAATTATCAGTTAAAAGTTACAGCTACATAAATCTCATTAATCACATATTTAATTTCATTATATATACATTAAAAACATTTATTACACATTTCATTATTTCATTACACACACATCACTTATTGTAAGTTTACAAATCACATATCATTAGTTACAGTTAAAATCTTCACTGTCATTATGTCAGTTAATGTGTTTCTCAATTTCTCAAAACATCTGATTATTATTATGATATATTTGCATAGTAAATTTTTCAATGCAATCAAAATAAACTGGCGGGCCGGATTGATGATGCTTGCTAACTAGGTTTGGCCCTCAGGTCATAGTTTAAAGACCTCTGCTTTTGAAAGCAATTCTTCAAGATTCAAAGTATGCTTAATGTGCAACAATGAAACAAAATCATTACACAAGCATAATAAATAAGCTCACCAGACAAAAATAGTCACCCTGGTACACAAACACAGAGGAGTCATTATATCTTTACAGATGGTGCAGCAGTTATGCCACTCTCTGAACTGTGGGTTTACTGTTTTTGCCTTTGTTATCATAAGGCAGTAATTGTGAGTTGATGGCTAATTTTTTTGTCAGTTGAGTATGTGACTCAGTTGTTGCATCATCTGTAAAGATTTAACTACTACTCTGTGCTTGCTCACTGGTGTGACTAATTTTTTTTTGTCCAGTGAGCTTGACACATATATATATATATATATAAAGAGCATAACACATGTATACTCAACCAAAGTAGAACCACAAGGAATGAAATAGAAAGACAATCATCTGCAAAACTAAAGGCATAACAGTTTTCAATTCTTGCAAATTGTATAACAAAACCATTTTTACAATCGAAATAAAATGAAAATTATTAGATAACACACACATATATATATATATATATTAGACACACACACACACACACACATATATATATATATATATATATATATATATATATATCCTTTATGCTGTTTGCATGGCATTAAATTGCTCTATATTAAGTCAATGATCGAGTACAGAATTTTTAAAAAGTCACAAACACATTTAATCAAAATATACTCTAAGTGCATTTCTGTTAGGGACTGCAAAGCATTTTTATGCTAAATTTCTAAGAACTCCTTGTTTAGAATCAGTAAAAGCTGTTTTGACAGCTTTGGTATTGACAAAATGTTTATTCTTTAAAAATAATTTCAAATGTTTACAGAAGTGGTAATCAGGAGGAGACAGATGTAGTGAAAAGTTTAGAGGAGGCAGAAATTCAAATTTCAATTCATTAAGTTTGTGGAATACAATTTGTGAAACATTATGTCTTGTGTTATTTTGGAGAATTCCTTTCCTATTTATTAATTTGCTTATGGTGACAATAATTTTTGATTCATAATATCAATTTGTTGATAGTAATACTCTGCATTAATTGTTTGACATATGCCTAGAAAGTTGTAAAGGAAAACTAACCTTTGATTCCATCAAACCATCAACATTGTCTTCTTTAGTGTATGTGCTTGTTTATGAATACTCAGTGATGTGTAAATCTTCAAGCGTTGCTATTTTTGCTTATTTGTCAACTTGTGTGCAATTCATTTGTTAAGTTTTTTCACCTTTCAGAGCATTATAAGGTATCTTGAAACTGTTGCTTTGTCTACTCCAGGATCTACAGCAATTTTTCTAACAATTGTAGCTTTAATTTTTCCTACAGAACATCATTACACAGGACACATTTTGGTTTTTAACAAGGTTGATCTCCTGATCTGAACTTGTTAAACTATTGTCTCATTGTGGATATATTACCTATCAATAATGTTTTATGTAGCTTGGGTAACAGAATGTCCAAGTTAATAATTATACAGAAGAAATGATGCATATTTTGTGGGATGTTTCCATTTGGTAAAAGATTTTTAAAAATTTCAACACCTATATATGAACAAAATATACCATTATACAAAGCACAAATTAGCACTGAAATGATGTATTACACTCTTTTTTTTATCTTAATATTGGTAGATAAATAAATTTTATTGGAAATTAACCAATATTAAAAAGTTAATTTCATGTTGCACAACCTAATAGTAATTTCTTCAGTTTAGGGAAACTTCTAAGATGCTTTTTAAAATTTAATAACCATGGTCTGATTTTTTTTTATTTCCTTCTCAATTTTAAAATTAGGTTATATAATTCGGTTTAAAATTGCAAAAATACAAAGAACCATTTTTTTTTTATTGATGTTATAATTACTATAATTTAAATTAATTCTGTGACTGCATTTATATTATTATATATATAGTTTTTTATTTGTAGTTTTATATTTCTGTATTTATTTTTTTAAAGTATGAAGTTTATTTATTTGCATTAAAGTTATATTTCATTATAGTTCATTTTATAATTTTAAATACTTTTTAAGGTATTGTTAAAATGCCATAAATAATAAAAATAAGGCACATATCTGTGTAAATTACTATTAAATAGATAAAAGTATTTAGGAGATGCATATTTATGTTAATTATGTGATAGTATGTAACTTGCATTTTATAACATGTTTGAAAAATGAGCAAATTGAAGATAATTTAGTTTATGTAACAACTTTGTTTACATTAAAAAAATATATGTTTCCTGAATATACAGAAATAGATTCATAGAAATATTGGATATAATAGATATTTTTTTTCATAAGCAATATTTCATAATTAAATTACATATTAATTTTTATTTGTTATTTTTATCCTAAAATTTATAAAATAAAAAATAAGTTAAAAATAAATAAAAAACTAAATAAATAAAATAAATAAAAACTTTTCAGAAGAAGCAATTTAAATTTTAATTAAATATTAGCCTGCTGCAAAAGACGAGCATTTATCGGTCTATTGTAGTTAGTCAGCTGTATATAATCAACTTATTTAAAAGTTTTTTTTTTTTTTTTATAATTTTGGAAAATTGGTATATGTAATTACAATCACTTTGCTCTTCCTGAATCATCAACTATAACTAATAAATTTGATTGCTGCACTAATCCTTATTAAATTTAATTCTGCATTTTCTGTTAACAGCTACTTCTAACTGCTGTACTTCTATAAATTATTTATCTCTATCTTCCGGCACTCAACTCTCTCTTTTACAAGCTATTTACCAAAAATCTTTTATTGATATATTTACAATGTTCACTCTGACTGCAGAAGCTTGTAAACTTTCACGTCTAGTAAGCATAGCTTTTGTCGTTTTTCGAGCTGGTACTCTAACTCTTAAAATATCTTAATTATTATTAATGAACAATGGAAAAAGACATACTTCTAAATTTTTTGGAAAAACTACTTGGTTTATTACTACAACTTACAACAGCTTCCATGTTGTTACATATATATGATATTTATATGCACAAATATACAATTTAAGCTGAGATTTTTTCAATTCTTAGAAATTTCTAATAAACAAAATGTTTTTAACTAAGGCTTCTATTTACTTTAAAATTATTAATATTCACTACTACTCACCAATATATACATACAATCTCTGTACAGCATTTGACGGGAGAAAAAAATTCCATTATAACATATAATTCACTATTTTTTTGTTTTAGAATGTAAATAAGGAATCTTTGTTTAATACATTTGTTGCATGTAATTTATTTTAATACATTTAATTTTTTTTTTTCATTTTTCAGAAATCTTGAAAAAAATTATTCGAATTTTGCAGAAAAAAAATTTTTGTAACTACAACATGATAGAGAAAAAAAAATTACAAGCTTAAATTGTAATGCTGTAAATAAAGATATCAATGTTTAATTTTAGATATTGTTTCCTACAAAATATTTATTAAATTTAAAAAAAAATTCAAAGTGTATCAGTGATTGATTGGTGTATTTGTATAACATGCTTTAAATCTTTAATACATATACACATTTTAATTATTTGTTTGTTGCATATATCATTATATTATTTGCTGATTTTAGTGTTACAAAAATGCCTAATAATTATTGCAATGGGAATTATTTATTTGTGAAGAAATAATTTTCAAGAGATTTTTAACTGGATTTTACTTATTTTAGATATTTTAACGTAATACATTTTATTGTATTGCCACTATTTAATATTTGCTGTTATTAAATTATTTTCTTGATAGTAAATTATAAATAGCATATATTTATAATATCTATCAGAATGCTTACAGTGCCTCACAAAATATGTAATGCTGATTACATCAGGTGTAAAACTTGTTGCATAATTGCATTAAAATTTTGAAATATGTGTTAAGTCCGAAAGCAATTAAAATAACCTCTCAATTATGGCCAAGTGGTAAGTCAAAAGCTGCATATTTCATTTGCCAGAAACATGAAAAAGTTTAGAATATAAAACAATGTTATATTTGTAACAAAATCTAATTTAATTATTTGTTGCATACCCCTGACAGATTGAATAAAAAATCAAAATTAAAATTTCATAAAGAGAACTTTTAATCATTAAACGTGGTGGTAGATGATTTATGATAGAAGTGGTGTGCATGTCATCCATTAGAGTAGTTCTAATTTATTAATGGCAACATAGATCTATAGAAATTTAAAAAGCCATAACCAAAATTCCAAATCTTTAAAAAATAATAATAATAAAAGGTAATGATCTAGGTCTAAAAGTAATGATCCTAAGCATACAGGCCTGAAAATTTAATTATAGTTGCTGTAGAATTGTAAAGCTGTCAGTAAAATACCTTCAGTCACTATTTGAATCTATAGATTATAATCCCAGAATTTGAAAATAGAAAATTCAGAAATTCAACATTTCTCAAAACATGAATTAAAAATCCATAATACATGGAAAAGGGACTTAAAAAAAAAGAACTAAAAATGCCCAACTTGTTCATTAAACGTGCACAGCTAAGGTGAAGAAGGGCTTAGGTTCAAAACTGCTTGCAAAATTGTTGTAATCATTGCCGTAAAAAAACATGAGACTTTAAATATTAAACCACTCTCTTTCTCTCACATTGATGTTTATCAATATGAGTGATTTAATATTTAAAGTCTCCTGTTGCAGATAGATGCATCAGGCAGGTTGCCTGATGAGAGTTTTCTCTCCCGTACAATGCACAAATGGGGGCAGTAATTTCTAAAAGTCCTCCCTCATCACCTGTCTGTGAGTTGTTTGTGATATACATGAGGTTTTTTTGTTATTTAACTACATTATAAGAAATAATAATGAAAGTTTAAAATCTATAATGTTTTGGATGATCCAATGCAAGAAATAAGAATTTAGATAAATCGTTTTTCTTATTGTATGAAAGAAAAGTAATATTCCTAGTACTTCAGATTCCATCCACGAAGTTGTGAGAAATTTCCCTAGGATTTTTTTTTTTTTTGCATTATTTCCAATGGCAGATTATGAACAGTTAATAGAAAAGAAAAAAGAACAACGAAAAAAAAAAAGCGATCGCAAAAAAAAAAAAAAAAAAACATACAACATACAACAAAACATGCTGAAACAGAGTTCATTAATCTAACAATAATGCCAAGTGGCAGATCTTTTAGCCACTAAAAAATGTTAAAGGTGCACCAATTCGTTTAACAATTGAAGGTAGATCTTCTGCGCACCCACTTCCCTAGGATAAGGTGAAATAAATTTTGATAAAAAAATCATCAGATTAATAAAAAATAGTAAGGATTTTAAAAATGTTTACAGAAATTTAATTTTTAAAAATTGTTTTGTTTGACAATAATAATTTTTTTTTTTCTTTCGAAAATGATTCTTTTATGTACATTTAAACAGAGGTGCTAATAATAAACTTATTGCTTTAAATATGAAAATTTTTTAAATTATCTTAGCATACCTATATATGTGTTTGTCTCTATCTCTTTTTATACATTTTGTATGCTCTCACTCTCTTTTTATATTTATATATATATATATATAGAGAGAGAGAGAGATGGTATACAAAAATGCATATTAATCTCTAAAATATATTTAACCTCTTCATTTGAAGGAAAAACCTTCTCCATGAGCTATTTCTCCAAATTTGAATACAAATAAACTTGGAATGGAGCCGGAATATGGTGGATGTACGAGCAATTCGTATCACACTTTCAGTTTTGCCATTGCTTTCATCGATCTGTGAGCCTGTGCATTCTCTTGGTGAAACAGAACTTTATCTGCACTAAATGAGGCTATATATATTTTTTTAATTTCACCATCCTATTTGTCTAACAATGATGTACAACATTTTCCTAGTATAGTTTTTTTTTTTTAAGGTGACCAGTCACTATTATACCATGTACATCCTCACGTAGTAAAAATTCCTTCATTGAAATTAGTGAAACGTTATATATATATATAATGTTTCAATGAAACTAACTCTAAAATAGTACAAGATTGGCGCCTTTCTCAATGGTATTATTGTTGCCATAGTAAAAATTTAAAATTTTTCTTATTAAAAAATAAAACCGATTCGCAGACCTAAATTAAAAAACACCTCAAGAAATTTAGAACAGAATTATATATTTATTTAAATTCGTGCTTTAATAATTTATATGCATTTGTGTCTTTTTTATTTTCTGAAACAGACTGGTTTAAGTACCATAATTTTAAAACACTTGGGTTTGTCAATAAAAGTTTACCTTGGCATTTTTAAAGCTGCCCATAAAGACAACTAGCTATCAAAAAATTAAGCATCAGCTATCAAGTCCTTATTTTCATTCGTATATTTCGAATGAAAATAAGGATTTTGTTTACTTGTAAGTATAACTATAAGTTTTCATTTTTTTACTGATGTTAATGACTTTTTTTTTTTATGTATTTTTTTCCTGCTTGTAATCTGCATTACTGTACCGTCCGTGCGTATTTTTCGCTCTGAATAAATATATCTCATGTGGAATGGTGCTTGTTTGATTTACCAAATAACAATCAAGTTTTTTTTATACTGATGGCATAAAACAAACAATGCAGGTTTTTTTAAAGTGTCTTTTCGATGTCGCAATTATGTAAAAAAATGTATATACCATGATAAAAAATTATAATGATGTGTATTTAAGATTGTTTAAACCGGAAAAGAAGATATTAATCTCAGAACGATGGTATGAAAACAAAAGAGACAACGTATTTCCGCCGATTTATAATGGTGATATTTACTAGATGGATGAAAACCTTGATGAGTATCATAGTTAATTATTGATTTGGAATTATTTTTTAAAATGTTTATAATTTTATTCCAAGTTTTTTTCATCCATTAACACACATGCCCATCGCAATTTTACTAATTTTATAAAAGGCTTAATCGAATTTTGTTGCCAAAAAGCATTTGGTTTTATAGAAATGATTTTTATGAAATTTTTGAAGGAAAAAAAAAAAAAGAATCTACGACATTACGCAGGGACTTATAATCCGGTCCTCGAAGTTTTAGGCTTTTAATCCATGTTTTAAGGAGTTTCTGCTTATAATCTATGTTACCATGGATTATAAGTGGTTACATAATTAACATGGATTATAAACAGAAAATTAAGGTATGTAGTGGTTATCCTTAAAATCTCGTTATAATTTCAAAAATTTAGCACAAAGGCAAATAAATGAAAGCTATTACAAAATGAGACATATTGATTTAAATTTTTTGTTCTTTATTTATTATTAATTTAATTTAATTTAAAATATCTCTATATGAGCACCATTAGTTGCACACAACACTAAGGGATCAAGATGGCACCCGATTTTTTTTCCATGTTCGCTCGATTTTTCCATTAGCTGCATCATTCAAAAGCAATTAAAACTGGATATCTCAACTCAATTCAAGAACTTATTTTCCAAGTCCACTCAGATGTTCCAACTGCCAATGCTATGGCTATTCAAAAAAATGCTTACCGTGAAAAACTAACTTGTTCTATTTGTGCTACAGCCAGTCACTATACACTGATTGAAAAGAAAAAAACTAAATGAGTCAACAAACTCATCCGCCAAATTCAAAAAACTGCTCTCAGTGGCAAATCGAAAAAAATACAGGAAATTAAAATAACACACAACTATCTTATCTTGAAGCTCGAAAACTCTCTTCACAACCCTTAACTTCTTATGCAGAAATGGCAAAATAAAAAACGATGTCTACAAATTGCACAATAATTCTTCCAACATGCTCTATTTCCATGATGTCTGATAGCAGTATAACTGGAATTATTTGCCCTGTCTTCAGAATTTAAACCTATTTCCCATCAACAGTCCACACATACTGACTCTACTAGCTCTGTTAATTTAATAGCTCAATCATCAACATCCACCTCTACTTCTCTTTGACAAATCATATTAGTAAATCCAAATTCAACGCTAAGCCAAACCCTAAATTGAAAATTCACTTAACCGCTAAAAGAAATCAAGCAGATTTCAAAAGATAAATTATTGAATAGGAAAAGTTTACTAAACCTACTTTTGAATTGAAATTAAACTCATTTTCTGAATCAGCATTAATGCCAGAGGATAGTTTATTTGTGACTGGTGATACTAATGTGGCCAAAAGGTAAGACCAATTATTTTTTTTTTTTTTCAAAAACTCTTTATTTATTCTTCCAAATTTATTTCATCGCCTTCAAAATAATCCCCTCGGACACAATGCACTTATGCCAACTTTTTTTCTTTTTAATTTTTCTATGCTGAAAAGTCATCGGCAGGATGGCCTTCAAAACACTCGCCGATTTACGGCGCATCTCTTCAATCGACTCAAAACGATGTCCCCGAGTGATCTTTTGAGTTTAGGGAATAACCGGAAATCGCACGGTGTGAATACAGTGGTTGTGGAATGATATGGGTTTCATTTTTGTCGAAAAAGTCACGAAGAATCAACGCAATGTGAGCTGGCGCATTCAGTGTTTTCGGTACCAATCGAGATTTGAGGCCAAACTGGAATTGCCCGATCCTTTTGAAATTCCAACATCCTCAGAAAGGTCTGTAATTTTTAAATCGACGGTTTGCAAGCACCAAAGCTTTTAATTTTTTGTACGTGAGCTTCGTCGGTTGAGGTTGATGGTCGACCAGAGGGCTCTTCGTCTTCAACGCGTTCCCTGCCTTCTTTGAACTGTTTATACCACTTCTAAACATTTCTTTCCGATATAGGAATGCTCACCGAATACCTTCTGCAACATTCTGTACGTTTCTGCAAACAAAATGTAATGCAAGTTCTTTGCTCAATTAATTCAGACATTTCAAAAATCGCCGGAATCAGTTTTAGCGTCTCACAAAGCCAAGCGTAACTCAAATTCTAATGAATGTATTGACGTCGAATTTCACACAGATGTCAAGGTCAGTGCCAGCAACCTGAAAAAAAAAAATTGAAATTTCATAAGAACCGGAATTTTAAATTTAAAATTGGTCTTACTTTTTGGACACAGTAGTAAATTGGGATAAAAACGAAAAATACATGGTTTTGGATTAATGTTTTTAATTTACCTAATTTGACACTGGATATTTTAACCCTATGACGTTACTAAGCTTTAAAGGAAAAATCGTTTTTATATTATTATTTTAATGAAATATTGCTTGGAAAGATTTTAATTGATTTTGTGTTTTAATCGTTTTGGCCGTTCTACTTAAAATATGACTGTTGGATGCAGTTTGGCCCAAACTGGCTCATGTGCCATTAAACCCCATCAGCTTCGATAAAACTCTTTTCCAATTGAAGCTTAAAGTCTTGAATGCTTTTTGCTTATAAGTTATATAAATGATATTTTTAAAGATATTCCAGAACATAGAGAATGCTAAATTTATGCAAATTGTACTTTATTGTTTAAAGTGCTAATAATTTTGATAAAACTTCTGATTTCCAAATTACTTTACACAAATTAGTTAAATGGTGTAAAACTTGAAATTTTCGTTACAACCTGACAAATGCGATAGTAAATTGTCCTAATAGAAAACAAACAACACTCCCATATTTCCAGATTTTTGATTCAAATATTCTGTGGAAGTTGCATACTTGTATTTTATGCGTGATTTTTCTACCTGATTATTTCTAAATAATGTATTTGTAAAAAGCCGAATTATGAAAAACTTAAACGCTATTAAAACGATTGTGGCTAACACTTGGAATTGATGAGCTTACCGTTTAATTAAAATTGTAAATTCTACGATTGGGATCTCGGTTGAATATGGATTTCATATTTTTTTATTTCGGCAGGCAACATTCATTTTTAAAAGCTTAATATCCTACATCCTAACCCATTGCGTTTTGCAGCAGGTCTTGCTAAATAGACTCATATCCCGATTCTTCACAAATAAACTGATCAACTAACCTTATATCAGAGGCTATTAATACTTACAGAATGATTCTATATCAGGCAGATCTGTTTTGGTTTATCTTCTCCTCTTGTATCACTTTCTTAGACCTAATTTTTCATTTTCCAGTTTAATACATCAATTTTTCTTGACAAATTTCACAAATCTTTTAGATAATCTTCATATTTCTGTCTATTCGTTAATTTCCAATTTCTTTCATTTTGAACTTCATCCTAAAATCTAGATTCACATCCATGATCTTAGTTTCCAGAATAAACATTTACCTGCTAACTTAATGTTTTTGCAGCACAATTAAGAACAAATGAAAGATAAAATCATTCGTGCCCCTGATGCCTCTAAAACTTCTCATAAACACTCAATAGCAGCTATAAAAGTTTCACTGATTTCTTTGTAGAGAGTATTTCTTCGTATAACAGTATATATTTTTTTTTGGGGAAGTTCTTGATCTTTTTTACGCCTGTCCTCTTATGTCAAATCAGCTCATGATTATATTATTGTAACTGATGTTATTTCAGTATTACAAGCATCAGAAATAACATCTTTAAATCTACAAAGGTAATAAAAAATACTCGGTCCTTTAAATTCAGAATTAGTCAATAAAATTTCTGCTATCACTTTTGTTTAGGCCCTTAGCGCTGCTGAAATCATAGAAAATGAGTAGAGTTGGCTAAAAGTTCTTCAGAAGCTCTGATCCTAAACTGGATTTCACTGAAAGACATCATTATTCATAAGAAAAAAAAGTTTTATCATCTACACGTCATCAAATGTTAACACAGTCTATATCCTTCGAATAGGAAAGCGGATATTATACTTTTACGTTTTCGCACCAAATTAAATTTAATTAAAGCCACATTCTATAGATCTGGCTAATTGCATCAACAATACGTTTATACTGTGAGGATCCAGAAATGGGGAGAGCACACAGTTTGCAAACAATATGCGGATCACAAAAACAAATTACAGAACATTTTGGCTACAACGTAGTATACTTTTAATGGATTTTTAATTTAACGGACGAGGCGCAGCATAAAATTAAAACAATATCAAGATCCGGCAACATTTTCAATAAACACGAAATTTTTCAACCACATTTCTAGTTTCTTTTCATGCTTTATTCCTAATATCAAAAGGGCTAAGAAAGTTTTTTTTGTAAATTTTAGCGAAAGTTTGTCTTTTAATCTAATTATTTGAAAGCAGAAGATAAAAGTAATAATTTTTTACCTGTCTTTTTCTCCCCACTTTCTAATCTAAGCCATAATATAAATAAATAGCAGTAACTATGAAAACCAATCCACAAGGCTTTATATTACTCTCAAGTTTTGAGCTTTTTTGATGAATTTTCCATGAGAAAGCTCAATTTATTTTCAGTAGAAAGACATTATAATATCTAATTGTTTTTCCTTGAATTATGAGTTTGTATTTCATGGATATTATTTTAAAAATTTTTTTCTCTATTCGATTATAACTGAATAATTCGAGATAAAGCAGCCAATCAGCGAAAATAAAAATACCAAAGTCAAGTTTTTAAATGTGTTGTTGTTTATCCCGACGTCGTTTGTTTTTGTATAAATTAATATTTTGATGCGTTTTTTTCATTTGTGTTTTCAATGGCCACTTGCTTATTACATCAAGCAGCAAAAACATTATCTTGTTTAACAATGAAGGGAAAAACGTCTTAAAAATTTTTTTTCCATCTATATTTATTAGAAATTGTGCAAAGTCTGCTGGTAAATTACTTTTAAAGTCTTTGTTCATTTTTTTATATTTACATTTTTTATTATGCATATATTTATCAATAATTATATTCATGATATTTTCTAATCTGCCTTTTATTAATAAGACACATTGCTAACATGCTGATTGTGCATGTGAAATTATATTACTCGTATTCAGGGGAATTACTATACAAAAGTATCTTAAATTAAATGACAATTAGTATTATAATATCTTTCATATGCTTCTTAAAAGTTTCAGTATATTTCTGGATTTTGAAATCTTTTAATAAAGAGTTTCGTATTAACACTGATTATTTTTCTAAATCTGTTGACAAAATTAACTGTTTTTTTTTTAAAGACAATTTTTAATTCTATATTTTTATATCTGTATATATTAGTTTATTTTATCGGTAATAGTTTGCTTTAATCTCTTGTACATATAAAATATCATTTATAATTTTAAAAAACAATAGACAGATAATATTGTTTTCTGCAGAGTACATTGTTATGTTTCTATGCAATCTAAGCTGGCATTAAAAAGTACATTAGAAATTTTTTAAAATTTAGATATATTTTTAAAAATAACTAACTAATAAGGAATGAAACCACATTGTATTTCTTTTAGATACTTATGAGATAAAAACCCTAGGAAAAGAAGAGAAGTAAGTTACAAATTATTTTAATTTTTCAAATTTTGATGGCATATTAATTTTCCTTAGTATTTCATATTTTTCTAATTATGTTTAATTATTATTTTATTAAATTATATTAATTTTTTGCATAATACTTAAAAAGCTCTTTTCAGGGAACTCAACTAGAGTTAGCAGATACAAACTTATATTATCAAGTAACTTTATAAACAGAATAAAAATTAATTAAACTTAATTTATTATTGTGCTAACTTGATAAAAAAGAAGAAAAAGTTGCTAATATGATTCAATATAATTTAGGCCAAACTGAATGAAAATAGTCAAAATTAAAAAGATACAATAAATTTTAATGAGTTTAATTATTCAAAAAATAAGTTAGCTTCATTTCCTTACTTTTGTATTTTAAAAATATTTAGAATATTCAAGTTTCTTGTTATAATCATGTGTACATGATCTATCATTAAAACCAGCATTTTTTATAAGTGATTTATAGAAATTCTTTATTTAAAAAAAACAGCATTTAATCTTAAGAAGACTCTTAGATTAAAAATTGCCATTTGGAGTAAGAGATATCAAAGTTTGTCCTTATTTTATATCATCATTTTTAAATGGCAAGCTGAAAAAATGTTTCTAAAATAGTCATTTATCTGAAATTTTTTTTTTTTTTTTTAATATTTTGTAATATTTTTTTTTATTAAGCTAAAGTATTCTTAAAAGTTACTTTTAAATATAATTGTCTAAATCAGTTTAAGATTTTACTGTGAAAAGTAATGTAAAAAATATTAAAGTTGTATTTTTCCTTTATCGGAATCCAAATTATAATTCTCCAAATATTAGCAGATATAAATCACTATATAAAATTTATATTCACATACTTTAGGCTATTTTCATTTTGGTAATATTTTGTACCTGTTTAATGCGATTAATAATATTAAAAAATAGGTACTTACGTATTAACGCCACCGCAGCTACAGATTTGGCGGCTTTTAAGTGGCGCCAATCTACACTTAAAATTTTGTGATAAATCATATAATATACATGAAACACTTTTATTTAAAATCAAAAACACTTTATTTAAAATCAAAACACTTTATTTAAAAACAAAGTAGTCAATCGGATTTTGGTGGAAAATGAGCCAATATAGAGTTTAACATAGATTCAAAACAGTCTCTATTTTGGCGCATTAGCGCAACTTCTACTGCGGTGGCGTTAATACGTAAGTACCAAAAATATATATACCGATTCAGCATCTTTTATTTAAGTAACACATTTAATATGTTTTCAGTATTTAATTAAAGGATTTTTTTGTATTTTCCCACCCAGTAAATTATACCAAAGAGAATTTCAAATATTGACATGCTAATCATTTGAAATTCTATTCTGTAACATCTGAAAATCTATTATATATATATATATATATATATATATATACCAAATAGAATTTAAAATAATCAGCATGCCATCACTTGAAATTCTACTTGGTACATAAATCGTTTTTCTATATTTTTTTATCCTTTTGTCCAATTGTTCTTGTATGTGAGCATGTTTTTGGATCTAAAAAATTATATTTAAAAAACTGCCTCATCTTTTCTGGGGCAAAAAAAAATCTTCTAATTTTTCATTAATTTAATTATTGCTTGGAAAAAAGTTTCAAAATTTAGATTTTGTAGATTTATAATTTACTTGTTGCAGAATGTTATCATATGTAATGAATGCTATGACACCTTTTACAGGAGTTTAAAAGTTTCTATTGTAGCTGTTCCTTGTGCTTTTAAATTTGATTGAAAGAAAAATACAAAACTCGAGCAAAATTAAATGTTAATTTGTATATTATGCTAGAAATGAAACTCATTTAGAGAAATTAACTTTTGTCATCATATATTTTGTAACATCTTAATGGAGTGTATTTCGTTAAATAGATTTTTCTTAGAACTTTAAAAATTTGATTTTCAAAACATTCAATATATATTTGCTTCTTTCAGGGTGAAATTCTATTTCTTGTTTACCAAAACTGGGGAAAAAATTGAAGTTGAAGGAAAAGTTGGTCAAAATGTAATGGAAGTTGGACTAGCTAATGATGTTGAAATGGAAGGCAAGAATTTTTAGCACAGCTATTCACTGTTTCTGCATGTATATATTTTAAACATTTTTATCTTTTTAAACTTTAGTTTGAAGTTTATCAATGCATCTATTGTTTTATTTTCCAATTAAGTTTTGCTTCAATTAATCCAAGAAATTTATAGAACCTGTTTTGTAAGTTAATTGTTTTTGTTCCCATGGGAAATATTATTGTGCATAATGTTATGAAATGTTTCCCATTTTTTTTTTTTTTGATAAAATATGTAATTATTATTTAGCTAAATTAAATTTATCATCGAATAGTATTCAGTCATTTCAAGTGTTGTTTATTTGAAGGTATAATAAGCTTATGTTAACACTTTAAAGTGTACCCTACAAATCTTTGAAATTAATATTAAATCTTTAATAAAAATTGTCTTTTAGATAACACTAATAATAAAACCAAATATAGGCATATTACAGTTCATTTTGCTTTGACTGTGTCATATTTTGTGACATGGAGCTTTTCAATGTTTAGCAATAGTTCCTTAATATTAATTCCATTGAAAAAGTGTTTTAATTTAAATATCTTTAAAGAATTTATTTTTATTTTGCTATTTAAATTGGCATAGATAGTAAAAGAAATTTAAACAAAAACATTTTCCATAATCATATTGAATTCTTTTTTACACTGTTTTAAATAAATTTTGAAAAAAGTGAACACTTTGCATATTAGTTTTATTGTTAATTTTATTAAAACTAAAGAAGAAACACGAATTTTCTGTTTTAAATGCATTTTAAAAGTACAGTTTTAACCAGAAATTATTTTTACATTTTCCATAAAAATCATATTGAATTAAATATTTATTAGCTTTCAGTTACTTCTGGGAAATAATATTCACAATGTATTATTTGATTTTTAACATCTACAAAAAGTAAAAATAAAAAGGAAATTTTAATTTATTTAATTAATATCTTTATAGGAGCGTGTGAGGGCACATTGGCTTGCACTACATGTCATGTGTATGTAGAAGAAAGAATTAAAAATATTCTTCCCAAAGCTAATATAGAGTAAATATATTATATGTACTTTTACTCCTATTAATCAATCTTTTGTATCTTTAATTTGTTATATACTTTAACATAATTTAAAATAATAGTAATATTTTTAAAATTAATTTGCAAATTATTATATGAAACAATTATAGAAACATATTCATGCAATTATATTTTAATAATGCATTAATTAAAACATAAATTTCTGTATAAATCTGAAGAAAATAAAAAAGGGGACAAAATAAATTTTTTAAAAGTTTATAGTTTATTGCAAGTAAAAGTATAAAGAATGGAGAGAAGAAATCAATGTAACTTTCATGGAATGGAAGCTGTAAATTAATTAAAATTTTATTTTCAACATGTTTAATAATAACACTTTTTATGACTTCATTTAAACAACTTTGCTTTTTCAGATAAATAAACATTAGAAATAATAATCGTAATATTTAATTTCTTTAAAAAAAGCATTTTTATTAATTTTCTGTAAAGCATTTAAGATAAGCATTAGGTTTTTACAAAAATATGTATATTTATTTTACAAATTAAATAAAATACTATAATTGTCCTCTTGAAAATTAATCTCTTCTATTTAATGTTAAATTTTTATAAAGAATTTCTCAATTTTATTTATTTATTTATTTTTTTTTTTTAGTGAAGAAGATTTGCTAGATCGTGCTCCATATCTTAAGTCAAACTCAAGGCTAAGTATGAACTATTTCTAATATATGCTTATTTTATGCATTTAATTTTAATTATTTATTTCCTCATCAATTAAACCCTACATACTATTAATTTATTCATTTTATGTTTTTTTTTTTTAAACTTATATTCTAAGTTTTAAAAAGCTCTCTTTCCTCATTTCTATTTTTATTTACTTACCAAAAAATGTAAATTGGAATAATTTAGACTAGTTTATAATAGATGAAAGCTTTTTTCCTTAAATTATGCATTATTTATTAAAAATACTTCTTTTCAAAGTTGTTCATAAAAAAAATTTGTTTTATGTATTTATTAAATGGAAATAATTATTATAGTTTGTTATTAAGAACTAGTTATAGTTTAAGGCTTAGCACTAAACATTGAATAAAAAATAATTATGTAACTATAAAACACCCAGACATGTAAAAAAATCATTACATTTTTAAGGCAAATCTAAATTTTGCAGTCATGAATTTTATTTCTCAAATTTAATTGTAATGAAATATTTGACATAAATAACATTAAAATATGCAAATTAAATGCAATTAAGGCTATTAATGAATAAGAGATCAAATATCCATGATTTGTATTACTTTAATAGAATAGTAAACACAAAAAGATGAAAAAAAATTATAAAATTTAAATTGAACATAAAATAATCATTTTAAATAGGTAGTTTTTTTTTTACATGGAAAGACGTTGTATTACATTGTGAAAAAATAAAAAAATGTGTTTTCAACTTTAAAAACTTTTATTAACAAACTATGTGTGACTTTTTTAAGGCCACATTAAATTTTTGTATTTATTGCTTGTTTTACCGACATTTTTTTAGTCTATTATAGATTTTGATTTTACTGTTAATTAATTGACTCATTAGCCATGTTTTAAATTGTATTTATGTGTTTGTAGTGTTACCCATAATTGTGCTATTAAGATTTATATTACTTAACATCTTGATTTGACATTAAATTCCTTTTTATTCTTAGTTTTAAAACAGAATTTTATCATTCTTAAATGCTATATTCTAACCACTAAAGGAACTATTTCTAAGAAAGGATGTTATGACAGTTATTTAGATGTTGTATAAATCACTTTATTTATTCACTTAGACATTTGACTAATTTTTTAGAATATTAAATGAAGTTATCATTTTACTAAAATTATTCTTTTGTTATATGAAATATTAGGTTGTAATACAATATACTACAAACATATTTGAATACAGTTTATTTGTGATCCCCTTTAAGTGTTTTGATCACATAGCCCTAAGACAAAAATAATTAAAGTTGTACCCCATATGTGTGTGTGTTGTCAATATTAAAATTATTTATTTTAAACAATATACATAAATTTAAATTGTATTATATATTGACATTTTTAACTAAAATTTAATTTATGCAAGAACTAATAGAATAACAATTTCAAACAATAACAAATTTTATTAATGTTATTTCTGGTTTGATACCCTCTGTTAATGTAACTCTGAGATCTGGTTCTTAACATTAATTTATTTCTTATTTGGTTTTGAATACTGTCATTTTCAACCCCATCTACTAATTATGAAGAGATTTTTCTTTAAATTTGGATTGTAATTTTGTTCTTTCTCTTATGTTAATTAACTGTTCTTCAGCTGCAATTGCAAGTTTTTTACATTTTCAGTAAATGGGTTCATGAGTCATTGAAACTGTTTTAATGCTAGGAAGAATTTGGTAACAAAATTCTGTATGAAAATTGTTTAAATGTATAGATATAAGGCAAGATATATATATTACTACATATGTTATGGTTATATAGTAAGTACCTTTGCATACCCTTGAAATACATACCACACTTTGGTATGTGCATTCAAAGGGCTCAACAATTTCCATAAATGTTTTTGTAAATTTAATATGTTTTTAAATGAAATAAAATTAAATACAAATTCTATTTTAATAATATGCTTTTTGATTCCCTCCCTCCCCCTGTTTCTTATGAAATTTTAAATGTTTAATATATTTCAATTCATTTTTACATGGCAAATTCTATCATATAGAAAAAAATGATTACATTTTATTTTCAAAGAATTCATTAATTATTTTAGATGTAAAAAAATTTTTTTTATATACAGGCTGCCAGATCAAAGTAACTAAAGATATAAAAGATGCAGTGTTTCTTTACCACCCATAACTATCAACATGCATGAAACAGATTCGATTTGGTGAGAAAGGTATATTTTGAAATTTTTTAACAAAAATGTACACAATTTGATTTTAATTTTCAATCTTTTTTAAAGATGGAAACACTCCAATCTTTCTTTATATGAATTTATTTACAATATTCACAATATTTTGATTAATACACAAGGCACTCTGTGGCACTTCTACAATTTCAATTCTATTTTATACTTAAAACCATGAACACATAACGTACAGTGCCTGACCGTGTATCTCGTTCAGACGCTTCTAGCGTTCTCCTCACCCCCATGTACTTACCAATTCAACCAGTATACACAGTGGCATCCTGTCGCGTCCATCTAATTATAGTCAAACCTTACAAAAATAATAATCAATGGATGTGAATAAGACTTTTGGATTAAATATTTTTTTTTATTATTGTGTTTATTATGCCATGATGCCTTATTTTGTGAGAATATGTGGATGTAAGATTTATCTTATAAATAAAGTATTTAATTTTACGTTCTTATCTCCTTAATGTTTTGTAGTGCATGAACCAGTAAGCTTTAAAAAAATCTCTTAAAGTTACATTATTTATAATCCTATAGTGTGATATGATTAGAAATAGTTTCTTTAGATGTTAAGCTTGCACAATTATCAAGAAAAGTTGGCTACATTTTCAAGTAGACATTTTCAAATTTTAAATTACAAACTTAAAAAAAGACATAATGTAAGTCAGCAAAAAAGATAAGCAATACCTATTTAATGAATGGTAATTGTTGAAATATTAATATTTAAGTAATTTTAAGAAACAAATTATGATTCTTTTTTATATAAACAATGTAAATTTTGAAAATTACTAGTGTTAGATGTGGGAGAGAAATAAAAACTGAGAATATGTTGAATGTTTTTTCAATATGCTGGATACATGTATTAAGAAATAGTTTTATTTATTTGTACTGAATTATAAGAACTAATATATATATGTATATATACATACATATACATATTAGTTCTTATAATTCCAGTACAACAAAGCTAAATAAAATATTTCTAAATATACGTATCCATATATTAAAAATATTATAAATACATATTGTAAAATAGCTACTATAAAATAAAAAATTGTTGCTTTGAAAAATAGCTCCTGTCAAAAAGAATGACCATAATGAAAGCATGCAAAATAATAAGAATGAAATTTTTTAAATGTTTTGCCTCAAACCATTAAGAAGTGAAAAAAATTATATTAATAGCACATTTGTTTGAGAGTTTTATGCGAGATTTATTTGACTTTTTAACCATACATTTATGATGAAGTTCAATGTATTGTTGTTTGTAAAATATTTTTTCTAAATGTCTTTTTCAAATTCTTAAACATCCAAGTGAGTAAATAGAAAGAAATGTTTCTTATGCAGAAATTATATTTGTGATACTTATAAGTCATGAGAAATCTGTATATTATTATTTATAAATAAAACTATTTATTTTTATGAAAGCTTGCATTCTACTTTTTACCAAACATTTCCATAGTGACTTTTTACTGCATTTTTCACGAGGATTGAAAGGTTTTTATTACTTTATTTTTAATCATGCACAAAATGTTTTTAAGAATTCAATTCTTATTGAGTATGTTACAAAAATGGCATGCATACTATGTTTGCCATTAAATATTCAGAAAATATTTTTATTATGAGATGAAAATAATTGCTGAGATTCATTTAAATAGTGAATATATTTTACTTGCCGATTATAAATGGAAAACATTATTAATTTATTTTGAATTTGTATTTGTCGTATGTTTTTCTTGTTAATGAATATAGTAACAGTTATTTTGTATATTGCGAGGGAAATACAAAGATTTACAACTACCAACCAGTAAAAGCTTCACATTTTCAAATAATGCCATGCTGTTTAAATTTAATTTTTAATTATAAAAGATTTATTAATTATTGTTGGTACATTAATTTTAGAAAATTATTTTCATTATTAATTTTATTTAGCATAATGATGATGAAAAGAAATTATTATTATTTTGAAATTATGTTACTTTTTTGTCCATTATTTTACTTTCATTTTTTCAAGAGAAAGAAAAGAGTCGTGAATAAAATGCTTTATGAGGTAACATGGAACTACTTGCAAAAGCATGTAAAATTATAATTTACTATTTTTATTAAATATAGTAGAGATAAATTTTCAGTTTAGAAGAATAATATAAAAAGTTATTTTTACTTGAAGCTATTCTTTGTCATCAGTGATGTTTTAGATTGAATTTTGAGTTTAATTATAATCCGATCACTGATTGTGTGTAATAGGAA
>BPLR01011580.1:0-40168 GCA_021605095.1 Caerostris extrusa | reverse complement strand
TATAAATTACGAGATTCAAGCTTTTGCAGCAAATTCTGATGTAAAAGATATTACGAAATATACGAAAACCCACAAAGTTATCTTATTACGTCCAGGCATCATTTACCGCCGTAATGAGGTCCAGCCAGTGTTTCTTGAACTTCCTTCAAACAATACGCAACTTTTTGTCATCATTTTTCGTCATTTCGAATGCCATAATTGGAGCCCCCATTACGGTGAGAAGGGAACCAAACGATAATCTTACCGGAAGCAGCAAAACATCTCCACTCCTCGTGCGCGTGTCGCATTAAAGATGGCGTCAGCAGATGAACTTTTGCTTCCGATTCACCATTGTTCCAACACGCTTTGGAATTGTCGTTGACAATAAATAATGGAACAATTATTAGAAGATATATGGTTCTAGGGCAGGTGGTATTTGCCAAAAGAAAGAAAGTCGAGAAATGCTGAGTTGTATTGTTTTGTTTTGTCTTCGTCAGAGGTGTGGTTTTAGTGTCATAAGGTGAACGAGGGTTATGCTGAAGTTTGTGGCACAACTTTCGATTTCGGAATTGTGGAAAATGCATTGTGCAAACTGGGGATATCGGTCATAAAACCCTCATAACACAGAAAAAAGAAAAGAAAATTCTCATTTCCACAATATAATGAATAGAAGCTTTCTTCCTGGTTCAGACTACAGAATAAAATATCTGTATTTTTAAACAGATAATAGTTAAAATCTTTCTAAAAATACAGAATGGTTAATCTGATTGAATAAAACCCACGCCTTATCCATTGAATTTGTATAAGGATCTCTAGATAGTTTGAATTGAACTGTGTGCTTAATGTTAGTGAAAATCAATTTTAGTTCCAATCATTTCTTACTTGTTAAAGGAAATGTTTTTTTTATTCAAATCCTTATTTCGCCTTTGAGCAAGATAAGAAATTAATTTTTATTTTATGCCTTTTGACTTTAGATAGGTAAAGTTGAGATTCTTTGCACAATGTTAGAATAAAATCTCTTTGAAAACAAAGAGTTCGGAATTCTATGAGCAGTTACAGACGAATGCATTTGAAAAATATGCACGTATCTCAAAATTTATTTTTAAATCTGAAATATTTGGATATATATATATATATTTTATATATATATTAAAATGTAAAATAATAAGTATAAATATGCTAATTTACATTTCATACAAAAAATGTAAATTTTAGCTCTATACCAAAGTTGATTTTTTCTCGAATATGTTATAAGAACTAACAATTTTTTTAATTACTAACATTTTATAATGTAAAAATAAAGTATACCAATTTGTATTCCATATAGAAATTAAACAAAAATATAAAGCTTTAATTTAAGCAAAATATCAGGAAATTCACATTTTTTTTTAAATGAACTGGAGTGATATTTACCATACTAAACAAACCTTTGTCGACAAGTTGATAGTCTGAAATTGTTTTTTTCCTTTTGACATTTATATTATCTTGTTTTCAAATGAAAAGGATAAATAGAGACGAATATTGATTTTCTAATAGAAAGACTTTCTTTGCGTACTGTAGAGTATAGGTAGAACCCTGTATTTAACCCTTTTTCGTCAAGCATACACTCGTTTAATATTCACACACTCACTAAAAGTCCATGTTGGACCATGGCCGTCTGCCTACTGGAAGATTCCGTAACAGGAGATGATTTCTTTATACATGGTAGGTTTGTTAGCCCTTCGTCCAACATTCTACAGTCATATTAGACTTGAACCTACTGTTTAAAGTGGATTCGAACCTTACAAACATCTATGGCACTGAGAGCCAGAGCGCAAATCACTTAGCCATTAGGGTACTATATGTTTAATACAGACTTCTAAAATAATAGATTTATTGTAGTTAGTATTATGAGGAGTTTGAATAATTGTAATAGTCTAAATTTTAAATCTTATCTCTCTTAATAAAGCTGATTTAACTAAGGATGCCAAACTATAAAATTTATTAAGATTTGCGAACGCATCAAAAGAGATTATGTGTACAAGTAACATTTTCCACATTATGATAAAGCTTAAATAAGATAGCCAAAGAGTATTCAAGAAAACGTAAATGTATATTCTTTATTTTGGTATAATTTTATGGTTTTTCCATCGAAAGTACCAAATTTTTCAAAATATATGTGATGTTTTTTTAAGTTATTTTATAATACTGTAATATAAAATGATTTAAAATGAAACATTTCTTGAATTACTTGATAATGTTTAGATTTTGGAAAATTATGAAAATTATATATTTCTTTAAAAAATTTTTATTATTAATAATGTTAATCACATCTTACTCTACTTATCATATAAATATTTAAAAATTTGTTTACAAAATATTTGATTTTGAAAATTTAAAGTTTTTTCCATGGAACAGAGAATTATAGATCAAAAGAATAAATAACAATTTAATCTTCCGAATTACTTTTCTTTACAATACTAAAATGATTTTCATGGCCAATTGGCTAACTCTGTGGCTTTTGGGGCTACAGATAATCCTGGTAGTGGCATGGATGTTTGTGAGTGGTTCGGAATCCACGTTAAACTGTAGGTCCGGGTTTGTCTAAAGCGTGCAAAAAATTTCGTGGAGCGACAAACCAAATCACAATATAAACATGTATAAAAAGAAATTTCTCTTAATTATATTTCAATGAATGTTCATAAAATTTCATTATGATCTGAATTATGTAAGAGAATGAAATTTTTTAATATATTTCCTTTACTTTAACTCATGTTTTCTACTGTTATGTGATTTACTGTATCAAAAATTTTTTGAGTCTACATAAAAACCACCAATTTATTTTAATATTTCATATATACAAAAATTTGTAATAAATATTCTCCATAACTCATGGAATTTTTTCATATGATAAATCAGGGTAGGAGGAATTAATCCTTATTAATTAAAATTTTCAAACAAAAATACTTTTAGAATGTCCCCAAAAAAAATTTTAATAACATTTTTTTAATTGTCTTTTTTTTTTTTTTTTTTTTCGTATTTTCTATATAAATATTATTTTGAAAACTTTGTAGAATATTTTAATCAAAGCGCAATAAGCTTTTTATAAAATTAAATTGTAATATGTTTTATATTTTCCTTGCAGAATTTTTTTAAAGAACCAAACAATTTCATAAAAGTATATTAGAGATAAATCTTTGAAAATATTTAAGTATTTAAACTTGATTAAATTATTATTGTTATTATTATTACAAAAAAAAAAAAAGTTTTTACATTCTATTTTAAAAAAGTAATATTCTTAAGAATAAAGATAATTTAAACATTTAAATAAACATATAGTTTGTTATTCTTATATTCTTAATAACTCCAAATTATTGGATTATCATTAAATGACAAAAATAAACATTTAAAAATAAAGAAACAAGATGATGTTTTTGTTTGATTATAAATTTTTAGACTGAACAAAAATGCATTAGTAAAATAAAATAAATCCTATAAATACACCGGTTAATCTTTTTTGATGTTTATTAAATTAATTAATTAAATTAATCACAAATTACGGAGCTAAAAAGAATTGTAATAATTCTGAAAGAAAAAAATTAGTGCATTGCCATAAAAATAAGATTTTATTTTATTATTACTAAATAATAAATGTTAATAAAAGATTTCTAAAGAATTTTGTTATAAAAATGATGTGATACTTTTAATTTTTAAAAATTGGTTAATTTTTAAAGGAAAAAGTCAAAAAACATTACAAATTCAAAAGTTTGCGATTGCAGCAATTTATTACAAAACATTATTTTAACAAAAATAGAATCTACTGAAATTCATCATCAACAATGGATCTGAATTCAAAATTGATAATTTTTATTCTAGTATAGAAATTTTCATAATTTAAAATTAAAGAAACAAGATGATGCACATTTTTGTTTGATTATAAATTTTTAGACTGAACAAAATGCATTAGTAAAATAAAAATAAATTCCTATAAATACACTGGTTAATCTTTTTGATGTTAATTTTTCCAAATTAAAAAAAAAAAAATAGGATTCTGTGGCGCCATCTGTTGCGAAAATAAATAAACTCAACACACTTTCATTCTCGTGCTGCCATCTATTATTAAATGGCTAATATAAAGTGGAACAAATTAAATTTTGATGAATTCTTGTCCAATAGTAATATATAATTTCAATTGAGTACTTCATTTAAAATGTATAGTATTATTTAAAAATTTTAATATAAAAAATGATTTAAAAAAAAATTAAATTGAAATATTATTGTAAAGTATTTAAATTTATTTTTAAATTATTTCGATTTCAAATTTAAAGATAAATGATGTTTTTTTATTACATCAATGGGTCTCATGTTCCACTTACATGTACTCTAAATAGCAATATAATTAACATTTTCATTTTAAATAAATGTTTTCAATGTTTATTTCGTGTGTTTTCCTTCTTACAATTTATCCAGCCTCTAAGGGTTTTCGGATGCCTGCTTAGATATAATTGTGATGTTTGTGTATATTCTGATGGGTTATTGGGATCACAAAGAAGATTATCTTTAGCAATGTGTGATGTTAATGTTAATGTATATTATTGTTAAAGATTATTGAGGATTTGCTCATTTTTGTGATTTGGGAGTTAGGGAAGAAATATCATTTGAGCATTATATATTAGATATCAATACCACAGATAAATTTAAATAATTGTTATGAACTTACTAAATAATATGGCTTAAAATATTGTTAGAATCTGAATAGGACTTCAAAAAAATGGTAATTGTTAGTTAGTAGAATAAAATTTTTAACTTCAAATGTTCCTTGAATATAATGAAAATTAAATTAAATGTCAAATAAATTTATTTAATTAATAGTTATAGTTATATATAGTTAAATTATTTAATAATTATTTTATGTAAATATTGTTCATTAAAAAGGAACACTATCAAAAGTCTTTTTTTCGATAACCTCAATTCTAGATTTATATCTTTAGAGTGTTTTGAAGCTTCCTTCATCTGTGAAAACAATTTTTCAGAAACATTAAGAGTTTGGAGAGCATATTACAAATTTATAATACTTAGATTTATTATTATTTTTTTTAAAGCGAGCAATTTATCTGATGTTTGGGACATCAGTAAATATTTTTCTTAAAAGTAAATTTGAATTTAATTTTCGTTTTTGTTTAGAAATCTTTAAAAAAAAAAATCTTTAAAAATGTTTTTAAGAATTTTGTTAAAAGTCATTTGTAAATATGTAAATTTTCATAGCAAAATATGTATGAAGATTACAATAAATGAAATATTTGAACTGGTAAATAAAAGTAAAAGTAATTAATTTCTTTTTCACCCTTGAATAATATTTAAAGTCCAATATATTGGAAATTAGTATTTGAGCTAAAACATTTCTTTTCTTGCATTGCAGCAAAGATTCCACCTTAGAATTTAAGTCACGATTATCTACTATTTTTTGTTAGACTTTCATACACATCATTGAGTTTGGGGTTCCACTTATTTGTGTTTGTTGTTTCTTATCCCACTTGACAGACATCTAGGCCAAGCTCACGAACCCATATGTACTCATGGTTGAAGGAAAAGGAAGCAGCTTCTGTTGTGATGGAGCACCCTTAGGTAGAAGTCTGACTTTGGCACCGTGACATTCTACAGTCATAGGAGACCGGGACTACGACTTAAAGTGGATTGCGAACCACTACAAACATACATTGCATAGCTGGGACTCGAACCCGAAACCTGTGGCACCGAGCACCAGAGCGCTAGACACTCGGCCATTCAGACCCCCACTTATTTGTACAACTAACATCCAGCCGATGAGTAATAAGAGGAAAGTATTGAATTCAGGATAACGCTTTTTTAGAATTAATTTGTTTGAATTTATGTCTTATAAAGACGGTATTAGAAGACTTCCAGCAGAAGACTTGAAGGCTTTTACACTCAGCCACCATTGAGTCATCTGAAAGCACTGGAGTTTCACCGCATATTCAAACCTGAATCCTTCTACACGCTAACTAAAGTACATTACCATTGGACCACGAGTCGAGCTTATAAAGTTTACAAAATCATCCACTGCGACGTTTCAATAGATCGATATCAATGTAACAGAATACCTACATGGAAGTTCTTTTTAACTTTTCCATACGTGCATTATTTAATGAATTTGCAGATTCTTCGGCGAAGAATGCCAGAAATCAGAATCAGACTACCATTCTTACTTCCCTTGCAGATAAAAACATTGGCAAAATCTAAACTTTTGATTCCTTCTAAGATCAAAGCTAAATACCAAATTACAGAACTAAATGTCGACAGAAAAACAGCTACTACTCTCACAAGGCTGAGAATTAAGCACCCCAAAAATATGAAAATTTCTGCTGATGGCGTTAAAAAATACCAAAAAAGTGTGGCAACTGTCCTGATGTCAAGCTTACTCCTCGTCATGTCTTTGATTGCCCAACTGTTGCAACCACCATGCATTGTCTGGGCCATCCTTCTTATACTCCGAGCTGGCAATCAACCTTGAAAATATTATTTGGGAGCATCACAATATTTGATCTTCCTGCACTCTTCAGGAGATATGAAAACAACAACAACACGTGCATTGGCATTTTTCAACAAACATTCTAACCCCAACACTCTTCACTATCGCCTGGCGAATAAAAATCCATATTTTATAATGATAATTTTATATTAAGAAATAAACTTCGTTATTCACCTTTTTCCATTACAATATCTGTTTTGAAATATCTTCGACTTTATTACTATTAGAAACATTTGTGGGAAAGTCACACAGACTTTGCTGTTAACATTCTTTTTGCAAAAATTCTAATGTTTAATGCACATAGAAGAATATGTGGAATTTTGCTTTCACAGCTATAACACGAAAGTCATAGAATGTCTCACCTATTTTCCTAACAAGGTTGGGTATGTTCTTATATTCTAAAAGAATGATGCTGGTAAACATTAACACAAAAACATAGAAAAAACCCATATGCAATACATATATGAACATATGCAAATGAAACATATTTTCGTAAGCAAAGAAATGATAATAAAACTATGTAATCTCAAACTGCAATTCATAAAATTTTCAATTTAATTGTATTATAACTGCTTCTCAAGACATATCATTTATTTTAAGTATTAACGCTGTCGAGTAATTTTATGGATTTTTAAACTTCTGTATAGGACACAAACACAATATCATTGTTTATTGTTTCTCAGAAGTTTTGAAAGTCACTTGAAATTATCATAATTTTCATATTAAGTACAAAAACATCCACGCCTGCATTTATAATTTTTTTTAAAAAATAGCAGAAAAAAATAGTGTTGAAGTTGTGAAGAGAAAGGGGTGTTTTTTTATTGTTTCAAAATACTAACAGAATTAAAAAGTAATATAATAAAAAAAAAAATTTAATTCAATTCCTACTTTTTTTTTTTCACTATATTGCAGAAAGTCCTTTATTAATAATTTTCATTCATTTTTAAGTTTATCCGGCGCCATCTATTGGTAGATATATGCAACACAAATCTGAAAAAAACTAAAATTAATGAATTAAATTTAATTACTGAATTAATATTTGAAAAAACTGTATTAACATCAAGTGTCATCCACTACAAGTTAAAAAAAATTATTTGAACTTGAGTGGGTGAATAAAAGTATTTTATTTACGATTGAAAATTTGAACAAGATATATAGGGAGAGTGTGAGCTAATAGAAGGAATTGAAAAAAGAATGTGAATGTTTTTCTTTTAGGCGTGTGTGTCTTATACAAGGGCATATTTATATATTTTCATGTTATATAAAAATGTATCCAATTCAAACAAATAATGGAATATATATATATAATGTAGTAAAAGCCAACTAATTTCGGTTTAATAGATGTGTTTAATAATTAAAAGTTATACGTTATTATTAATTAGTAAAATATAATATTGCCAATTAGTAATTGACATGTGCAGGGAAATTATATAAATAAAAATTTGTATCAAATTTTAAATCAAATAAATTCAATTTCCAATGCATTTCTTCTCCTTTCCTTTTTTTTGAAGAGTATTTATCAGTTAATCGCAATGCACCATGGTAACGCTTAATCTGCTATGAATCAGTCGTATCAATGGTTAATTACCTCAATTTTAATGCCCGATAGTTGAAAAAAGAAGACCTTTGGAGTAACTGAATCGTGACAAAATTCCGTTGTACCAAATGAAATCTTAAAAATTATATTCAATGGTTGATTTGATGTTATATTTCAATAACAAGCTTAATTTATTCAATTCCTACTATTAGTTCACACTTTCTCTATATATATTACTGTGTCCAAAAAGTAAGACCAGTTTTCAATTTAAATTTCCCGGGAATATGATATTTCAATTTTTTTTTTTTTTAGGTTGTTGGCACTGTCATCTGTGGGAAAATTTGACGTCAAAATATTCATTAGTGCTTGAATTATGCTTTTATTATGAGATGCTAAAACTGATTCCGGCGATTTTGAAATGTCCCTTCAATTGACAAAAAACAATGTCCACGGAGTGATCCTTTGAGTTTAGGAAATAGCCAGAAGTAGAACGATGCAAAATTAGGCGAATACGGTGGTTGTGGGACGATATGGGTTTTATTTTTGGCGAAAAAGTCACGAAGAATCAATGCAGTGTGAGCTGACGCATTCAGTGTTTTCGGTATCAATCAAGATTTGACGCGTTTGGGACCCAAATCATCTTTTAAAATGGAATTTTGAAATTCCAACATCATCAGCAAGGTCTCTAATTGTAAATCGACGGTTTGCAAGCACCAAATCTTTAATTTTTTGGACGTGAGCTTCGTCGGTTGAGTTGGTGGTCGACAAGAGGGCTTTTCGTCTTCAACGCGTTCTCTGCCTTCTTTCAACTGTTTACACCACTTCTAAACATTTCTTTACGATATAGGAATGCTCACCGAATGCCTTCTGCAACATTCTATACGTTTCTGCAACGAAAATTTAACGTAAGTTTTGCTCAATTAATTCAGACATTTCAAAAATCGCCGGAAACAGTTTTAGCATCTCACAAAACCGAGTGTAACTCAAACACTAGTGTATATTTTGACGTAAAATTTCACACAGATGTCAAGGACAGCGCCAACTACCTAAAAAAGAAAAAAAAAAATTGTAATAAATAGATGCCCGGTAAATTTAAATGGAAAACTTGATCTTACTTTTTGGGCACAGTAGTATTTATATATCTTGTTCAAATTTTCAATCGTTAATAAAATACTTTTTATTCATCCACTCAAGTTCAAATACATTTTTTAAACTTATAGTGCATGACACTCAAATATTAATTCAAATATTCAAATTTTAATTCAAATATTAATTTATTAAGTAATTTTAATTAATTAATTTTAGTTTTTATATGGGAGAATCACATATATTTTGTATGATGGACTCTATGCCCCATATATGATTCTATATGATTTGTATATACATATTTATATTAATTGTAATTATTTAATAAAAAATAACTAAAATAAAATTTTCTTTGTTGAATGACCTAATTGACTTTAGAAAAAAGATTTTATATTACTTGTTTTTTAAAATATCGTACGTATAATGTATAATCATAATATATCGTACGTATAATGTTTATAATCAATGATGGATTATACATTACGTAAAAATATAATGTATATTCCATCATTGATTTATGAATTTTTAAAGTTTAATCCATTATTGTTTATTGTGTGAGAATTTTTAAAATAAAAAAAAAAGTAACTGTGACCTGTTGAGAAAGTATTATGTTAATGCACAGTTTATTCACGTAATATTTTTATTTTAAATTATAAAAATAAAAGAAGAATTTTCTTTCCCATATCATCTTTATACCCAAAATGAGTGTACATATATGTCCATGTTCGGGCATAGCTAAAAAACTATAACACTTAGAAGTTCATTTTTTCCTTTAAATTCCATATTTCGTTTCAAATAATTAGTATTTAATTATTTTAGTATTTTAAATTAGTATTCAAAATTAGTATTTATTACGAAAATTTTTATTATTTTTTATTGAAAAAATAAATACATTATTCTTTTTTGCCATCAAATTTTGCTTCGGTTCAGATTGAATGAGGTCATTAGTTATTCTTGTAAAAAAAAGTATGAAATTTACAGCAATAATTTTCAATTTATTCTTGAATTATTCTTCTATTATATATATATATATTAAGAATTCTTGGATAAAAATGATTGCTTTTTTTTTTTTTTTGATAATCTAAATCGAGTTACTTAGCATCTCACATCTGTATGTGCACACAGATATTCTTTTTTCAATTCCTTCTATTAGTTCCCACTTTCCCTCTATATATCTTGTTTAAATTTTCAATCGTTCATAAAATACTCTTTATTCAACCACTCAAGTTCAAATACATTTTTTTGAACTTGTAGTGGATGACACTTGATGTTAATACAGTTTTCTCAAATATTAATTCATTAATTAAATCTAATTAATTAATTTTAGTTTTTTTTTAGATTTAACTTGCATGTATCTAATAATAGATGGCGCCAGTTGTAAGAGAAAATTTCAACTTATTTGTAAAAGGACTTTTCTGCAATATAGTGAAAAAAGTAGGAATTGACTTTAAAAATTTTTTTTTTTTTATATTACTTGTTCTAATATATTTTACTAAAACTAAAAATGTTTTATTTTGAGTGGATTTTCAGTAGCCCTTTGGTCCACAAATAACATGGACAGTATTATTACGAAATTTTATTTATTATAAGGATTGAATTCCAATAATGATGAAATCTGGAAGACATTTTGCCTGATTTTTATTCTTTTTGTTTTTGGATCAAAAATCTTTTGCTAAACATTTAAAGATAAATTGTTTTAAAAGATTTCTTTATAATAAAGTTATTCCACAAGTTATAAACATTGGAAATTAAATAGCTTAAGAATCAGAAGCAATTTTAGTGTAAAGCTCCTGTTCATAAAAAACAGTAATATTTAACTAATTTGAGGAGTTCAAAGCCCAATAAGAACTTCTTCACTGAGCATGATTGATTTAATCATGAGATACTTATTTAAGAGCAAACATTATTAGAAATAAAAATAATAATAGAATAAATATAATAAAAATAATTCTTATTTGGTTTCTTTCTGACATAAATTATATTAAACTTAAGAAAATATTTATCTTCGATTGAACATACAAGTTTCAAGGAATTTATCAAACTTTCAATTAATATCAAAAATTATTCATTGAATTATACGTTGTATTATTATTATTTTTACGTGATATAATAATAAATAAATTAAAAAAAAAAAAAAAAAGGAATTATTATATTGCAATACTAATGATAAATACTAATTTCTTATAACTTTCAAATAGTTTTTTTAAATTTAAATTTAATAAAATTTTAAATCTTTTATTTTTATTGGATGCAAAAATTTTAATATTGATTTCTTCACCTACAAAAGCGATAATAATAATTTCTACAATTTGTAATAATAGAAAAACATATTCACTAAAATATTTAGGGTCACTCTGAAATTTTTGAGATACTGCTAAGTGGTACAAGCTTCACTTACCAAATTTTAAGAATGTTCAAAGTAGTCTCCTCCAACATCAATGCACTTTTGCAGATGATTTTTCCAAAGATTAAATGCTTCACTGCATCCATTTCTTGGAATTGGTTAAAAATATGCTTTTATAGCCTCATCAATCTCATCTTCGGAATGAAAACGGCGACCACGTAAATTTTTCTTGAGAAGAAATTCGACTAATCGGTCGAACTTGATCCAGCAGAAACTACGAAACTTCGAATTACGAAAATTCTGTAAATCATTTAAATACAGTAGCATGAGATGGAGCTTCGTTTCCATATGTTAGTTGTAAACGTTGAAGGCATTTTTCTTGATTTAACCCAACTTTAAAATCATAGAAAATCATAGCACGATAATGTTCTCGCGTCAATTTCATTTTCCTTTCTTCCAAAGTCTATTCTACGACAGCTAAATTGCAATTGCTGCCACAAATTATCGTCTGCGCCCATAAAAGAGTTCAAATTTACAAATATTTTTTTTCCTGCGTTTGTCGTCTGCCACTGTCTCAAAAATACCCTCATATAACCCTCGCATATACGAACTACCCTCGTATAAAAAAATCCTTCACATTTTCTTATAAATCAATAAAAATATTTTTAAAAATGCAGTAAAAGAGAGTTTTTGCATAACGTTTTTTTATCGTCCGATATTTTTTCTTCCTAACGCACATGCTCATAGGAAACATTGTACCTATTGCGCATGCGTATCTGTAATACAGCACTACTGAGCTATTCCTATGAGCATGCGCGCTAGGAAGAAAAATATTTGACGATAAAAAAACATTATGCAAAAACTCTCTATTATCTTTATTTCTTGTTATGATAAGAATTATGTACTTTGTTGAATATTACAAATATAGTTTATAATATAAAAAATATGGATATAATTCACATTCTACGATATAGGTTATGTAATTAAACAATATTTATTATATCTATTTAAAATTTTAGAATTTTTTTTTTTTTTTTTTCGTGAGTTATTGCATAATTATTTTAATTATTTTCCAAAGATGGTTGACATTTAAGATTTTTTTATTTGAATGATATTTTTTATTTATAGCAAAATTATAATAAATTTTAAATATTATTTTTTATTTTTGTATTTTTAAAGAAAATAAAGTTTTAACATTATTTTCTTATTATTTTCTACATTATTTTCTTTCTATTAAAGTTTTAACATTATTTTCTACGTTTTCATTATTTTCTATTTTTTTTCTAATATTAAAAATGTTTCTTTTATACAAGAAACTTTGTTTTATTTATTGAAATGGATTATTCAATGTTAGTGAAAATTTTAAGCTTATGTATGTCTTTAATTACATATTAGATTTTAATTCTTAAAAATAATATATTTACTTATATTATTATTTTAGATAAACATAAAAATAACATTTCAAATATTTTTGTACAAATTTTTTATGTATATATCATATTGATGTAATTTGATGCTAAAAGAACCTAAAAATATTTTATTATGTACAAAATTTTTGATTGAAAAAAAAGTAATATCACCATACTATTTTTTTATTAATTTTATATATCCCTCAAATATTTTTAAGAATTCTATAATTTTAATGAAATGCATTAATAATAGAGGTTATATTTATGTTTGCTCGATTCGAGGCTCAGTGACAACGCGTCCACTGGTGAGCATTAGGGCTGAGGTTCCATCCGCTGGCGGCTATGTTGTAGACATTGTTTCAAAAACTAGGAGTCTCGATGGCGTTTGGGATGTTCAGCATCTTACCTCGTTAGTCGGACTACTTGATGGGAGTTTTGGGTTTTCTCCCATGTGTTACCGAAATGCGTGGTAGTTCTCCCTAAAAGTCCTCCTTGAAGGCACTGCCTCTTTCTTCAACGTCACAGATTCAAGTCAGACTTTTACCTACGGGTGCTTCCTCACAACAGAAGCTGTCGCCCCTTCCTTTCATGAGATAACACGGCTTCTTGAACTTGGTCTAGATGTTGCTGTCTACCAAGTGGTATAAGAAAAAATATATTTACTTACGTATACTTTTAACTTGCTATCTTCTATTATTTAAGAAATAATTAATAATGATTTCATTATTTTTCTTTAAATTAATACTTTTGGATTATAAAATCTTTTAAACAAATTTATACATTTGAATTTTTTCATCAAAAAATTCTGATATAAAAAATTTGATAAATTATTTTTGTAGTTTTAAATTACGTATATACTAAAAATCAAAAAATTTTTAATTAAAATGTGATATTTAAACAAACAATAGAAACACAGAATAACAATATTTTATAGAACAGTTTTATTTAAAATGTATTTACAAAATTTCACCCACACCCAAACCACCATAATGGTGTGTTATATACATAATTTTTGTATAGACCCGCTATTTTAAATATTACATGACAACAGAAAAATCTTACAATTGCAAAGTGAATGGCAAAAACCTGTACTGGCACTTCGTTCTTTTACATTTAAATGGAGTTAGTATTTTTATCAACTTTCTTAATACAAGGTTGGGATTTTTGGGATTATTAATAATTATAAATGAATTTAAATTAAATCAGAAGAAAAATAATTTTATACAAGTTAGTTCTTCAAAAATAAATTATGATGTGTTAAATGATAATAAATAATATTATGAAAGAATAAATAAATAAAAATCCTTCAAAAATGCTTCACTGGAAAATTAGCATTTTGTCTGAAATTGAAGTTGTGTCACGTATTAAATCGTAAAAATATTTATAATTCTGAAGTTTGAAATGGTAATTTGGATTTTTAGGTTTATATAAAAAAATTAGGCATAATTTTTATAAAAATATTTTTAAAGTATGGGTAAAATGTAGGCAATTAATAAAAAATAGGTAATTAAAAATATATAGATCTTAAAATGTAGGTAATATTTGTAAAATATAAATAAAATATTTTTTCAATTTTTATTAATCCAATGGTAGTTTGATTTTCAGAATTATATAAAAAAAAGTAAGGATATATTTTTATAAAGATATTTTTTAAATGCAGGTAAAATATATAGGTAATTAAAAGTAGATTTTAAAATATAGGTAAAATATAGGTAATAAATAAAAAATACGAATTAAAATTAGGTTTTAAAATATTGGTAAATTTTTTTACAATTTTTATTGTGTTTTATTATTGTATATTGAATATTAAATTTTAATGTATATACCACTAAAAATATATGCTTCTGTTTAAAAAAATTCCGTTAATTCTGAGCAAATTTACCAGTGAACATTTTAATTTTCCGTCTAATTTTAATTCAGTCGTTTTAACCAATGGTTATAATTTTACCACCGCCATGTCCTGCAGGATATTGAACTGGCCTTTTACCCAAACCTATTCCCTTACCCAATTCCAAACCCAAGAAGATTCTTCCATTAAGATTAAACAAAGGTCGGGGAATCTTCTGCAACAACAATTTCAACAAACCCAAAGGATCGAACTTGATGGAAACAGATGGAATGGGCAATTTGAATTGCTTGTTGTACCCTACTGGCTCATGGGAATATCCTTCTGCTTCATAACCATGTGGATTTCGTGCATATCCTGTTTCATATCCCGAATGGGTATCGTAGCCATAATGTCCTTGCCTATCATCCTTCAGGTCAGACTTATCATCATTTGCTCCAGTGTCTTGTTGTCGTGTGGAATAGGGCAGATTGCTGGTGGAATCAGATAATCCTTGACTGGAAACAGCAGATCTTGGATGAGTTGAAGAAAGACTTGAAGAATCTCCTGATTGCGAAGAGTATGGGAGTTGTTGTTTGCTGAGAGATTGCAGAGCGGCAAGAGTTGCTTGTTGGCTTTGGTGGGAGTTTGAATCTTTGCCCGATGGACTCTGGTAGGTAGAAGTAGAATAGGAGTACTTGTTTATGTCCCGAGGGATCTTTGCTGAGGGTTGCAGGTTCAGCGTATTCTGGGTTGTACACCAGAAGATTCTGTTGTCTCCGCAGGGCTTGTAGAGCTGAAAGAATTTGCTCGTCACTTAGAGGTTGAGAATTCGAGCTTCTTGGTTGAGGTTCCAACAGACCAGATCGTTTCATGAATTGAACAATTTCTTCTGCCTTTTGTTCAGAAGGTTCTTCAACCTATGGAATGAAAATATTCATAAAATATTTATTAGTACTATATTTAGAGAACCAGACGAATATCTTTTTTATTTACAAAATTAAATACTTAATATTTAATCCAGTAAAGTTAATCAATTGTCAGTCAAAATAATTTAGTAAATACTATTTAAAATAATTATTTATTATTATTTTATTTTTACTTTCAAAAGTCGGAAAATGTTGAAGTGTAATTTATATAAAAAAGTACAATTTTTTTTTTAAATAATTATTTATTATTTATTTATCTTTTCTTTTTTAAAGTAAAAAAAATGCTGCATTGACATTTAATTTAAATAAAAGAAGTATAAATTTTTAAAAATAATTATTTATGATTTATTGATCTTTACTTTTAAAAAGCAAAAAATGTAGCATTGACGTTTAATTTAAATAAAAGAAATAATTTTTTTTAAATAATTATTTATGATTTATTTTATCTTTACTTTCAAAAGTAAAAAAAAGGTGCATTAACATTTAATTTAAATAAAAGAACAAATTCTTAAATTTAAAATTTAATTTAAGTAAAAAAATTAAATTTTAGTACTTATAATATTATACTGATGAATGACAAAACTATTTCGAAACAAATGTTTACCATAACTAATTTATTAGAAACCTAAAATTATTTTCCTTCTTTAAAGAAATCGTGTAATCTTTGGGCAATTTTAAGTTATTATTGTAAAAAAATAGGTTACTGAGAACAAATTTGTTCGCTTTGAGTAAAACACCAACGGCTAAAAATAGAAAATGAATGAAAAACAAGTGTTTTGTAAAAGAACAAATGACTTTGTATATTTTTCCATAACTAAAGCTGTATATCAATAGTATTCTTACTTTTTCTGTGTCCTCCTCTTTTCTGGCTAATGCAGACATAAATTGTTCGAATTCCATTGCATTGCTGGTTACAGCTAGAACTGAAAATTTAAAAGAGATATTGTATCAAGAATTAAATATAAAATTTCAGTATATATTTCAATGTATCAAATTATTGTTTATTTTTTATTTAGATATTGTTAATCACATTTATTGTATTATATCTAATGTTTTTGTTAAATTTATCGTAATAATTTAATAAATAGACTTATTTTCTCTATTGAAATAATGATCATAACTGTAAATTTTTTAATCTCTAATTGCAATAAGTAATTCATTGCTTAAAGTTTTTCTTGGCTAATATAATAATTTAAACGAACTAACGAAATGAACTTTAACGAAAGTTTAATATTTGCCAAAAATTTCTAAACTAAATATATGTAGATATTTCTGAATATAATCTAATTTTTTTAATTCAATAAAATTAATTTTTTTAATTCAATTTTCAATTCAATAATTTTTTAATTTATATAAAATTTTATATATATATATTAATTTAAAAATAGCTTGCAAATTTTATTTGTTAATTTTATGTTGTACACATACCTAATTTTTTCATATTTTAACATATTTATTGAATATTTTATATATATATATATATATATAGTAAGTGATAAAAAAATTATTAGTAAAAATAGGAAAATGATACTTTATTTCATTATAATATTTAATTAAAAATATTTTTAAAATTTGAAATTATTTACTTAAAGATATAATTCAAAAATAAATATGATACAACGATTATATCATAAAATTATTTTTACATTTACTTTTAAAGACTTTTTATATTACCTAACTAATAATAAATTTAAACAAATGAAATAATAAGCAAACTCAATCATTTAATACATTTTATCAAAATAATAATTTCATAAATATTATTCACATCAATAATAATTTTTATTTACATTAGTTACACTAAAATTGCAAAATAAAAAGTTACAAAAAATATTATTAAATAATTTTTATTTATTAGAAATTTATACTTATTATTAATTAAATAAATGTTTTACTTTTAAGAAATATATTCACATAAAATAAATAAATAATAAAAAATAGAAATAAAAAAATAATAAATTAGAAATATAAAAAGTTAGATTGATTAAAAGAAAACGAAAATAAAAAAAAAAAAATTCTTTACAATATTAAATCAATCATATTCATTTCGTATTACAACAGCAATGCGTACCTGTTACAACAGCAATCCCAAGTATCCACATGGCGCTACTCATACTCAAAGCAATGATACAATGTTATACTTGAAAACCTTGAGGAAAATACTAAAGGCACCTTTCTCCTGGAGAGACCGAAACGAAAGTGTTGTTACTTTAGAAGGGAAAGTGCTTTTCGATGCTTTCAGACACGCAAGCTAGGTCTTAAATAAGAAGCTGGGTGGCTGATTAAGATCACGTGACTCGTCTGTGTCACTCGCAAAATGACCTGGTCAATTCAGAAAGGAGAGAGAAATTCAATCCCCCTAAAATTCGCCCTACATCACTACTGTTGAAACAATGTATTTGAGAAATAATGGATATTTTACTTTTTTTCTATTTCCTTCTATTACGCAATCTCCACGTTCGTTTATTAATTTTGTTGAATTTTTAATGTGGTGTGGTTTTCTTTTAAATTATATGTTATGGAGATTGTAATTATTTAAATAATATTGTAATGGGAAAAGAAATTTGTGGAGGTAATCCAGGGAATTGAAAGCATTCGATACAGTGTTGAGTTATTTGATTGACGAAATGTTGTTTTGTTGACAGGAAATGAATATGTTTCTAATATTTGATGAGTATTATGACAAGCTATTGATTTTCTGAATTTCTTTGGAAGTTAATGTACTGAAAAGAAATAATAAATCGACTCTCACTAAACAACTACTTGTTGAGTTTTATTACAGTTTTATATAAAAATTCTTGCTAAACAACTTTTTTATGTCGAAATAATGTTGCCTTATCAAGTGGCGGTTTAAGAAAGGTCGGTTGTATTTATAAACTTGTTAACATAATCGACATTATTATTTCACTGTTTAAAACTAGAAAATAAATATAAATTATATACTTTCACTGATGTGATTCAATGTCGAAATGTTGTTTTGTTGACAAGAAATGGGCATGTTTTTAATATTTGATGACTATTATGAGAACCCGCTTATTTTCTCAATTTCTTTGAAATTAATGTAGAGAATACTGAAAAGAAATAATAAATCTACTTTCACTAAATCACTTGTTAAGTTTTAATTTAGTTTTATATAAAAATTTTGTTAAGCAACATTTTTATGTCGGAGTAAGGGTTGTTGGCTTATCGAGTGGCGGTTTAACAAAAGGTCGATTGTATTTATAGTCGCTTGAATTATTTGATTGACGAAATGTTGTCAGTAAAGGGGTATGTTTTAATATTTGATGAGTTTTTTGAGGTCCTGCTTATTTTCCGAATTTTTTGGAAGTTAAAGTATGAGAATACTGAAAAGAAACAATAAATCTACCCTTACTAACTTGTTGAATTTTAATGCAAATTTTATATAAAAAATCTTTTAAATAACACTTTTAGGTCAAAATAAAGATTGTTGGCTTATCGAGTGACAATTTAACAAAAGTCGATTGTATTTATAAATTTATTAATACAATCGACCTTATTATTTCTCTATTTAAGACTGAAAAATTAAATTATGTACTTTCATTGCTGTGATTCAATGTGTGTACTTTCATTGCTCATACTTTCATTTTATACTTCATACTTTTATTTGATTTTAATATTTGATAAGTATTATGAGATCTTTCTGATTTTCTAAATTTCTTGAAGTTAATGTTGAGAATACTGAAAAGAAATGATAAATCGGCATTCACTAAAAACTACTTGTTGAGTTTTAATGCAGTTTTATATAAAAATCTTATTAAACACCGTTTTTATACCAAAATAAGGATTGTTGGCTTATAGAATGGTGGCGAACAAAAGTCGATTGTATTTATAAACTTTTAATACAATCAACCTTATTATTTCTCTATTTAAGACTGTGAAGCAATTGGGAAGGTAATACATAGAATTGAAGCATTCGATACAATTTTATAGTCGCTCGAATTATTTGATGGACGAAATGTTGTTTTGTTGACAGAAAATGGATATATTTTAATATTTTACGAGTTTTATGAGACCCTGCTTATTTTCTGAATTTCATGGAAGTTAATGCAGAGAATACTGAAAGGAATAATAAATCGACTTTTACTAAACAACAACTCGTTGAGTTTTAATGCAGTTTTATATAAAAATGTTAAAAAACATTTGCATGTAGAATTAAGGGTTGTTATCTTATAAAGTGGCGGTTTAACAAAAGGTCGATTGTATTTATAAATGTATTAATACATTCTACCTTATTATTTCTCTGTTTAAGACTGAAAAACAAACATAAATTATGTACTTTCATTGCTGTGATTCAATGTCGAAATGTTGTTTTGCTGACAGGAAATGGGTATGCTTTCAATATTTGATGAGTATTATGAGATCCTACATATTTTCTGGATTTCTTGGAAATTAATGTAGAGAATACTGAAAAGAAATGATAAATCGACACTCACTAAACCACTACTTGTTGAGTTTTATTACAGTTTTATATAACATTCTTGTTAAGCAACATTTTTTGACCAAATAAGGGTTGTTGGTTTATCGAGTGGCGAGTTAACAAAGGCTGATTGTATTTATAGTCATTTGAATTATTTGATTGACTAAATGTTGTCAGGAAATGGATATGTTTTAATATTTGATGAGTATTATGAGATCCTGCTTATTTTCTGAATTTCTTGGAAGTTAATGTAGAGAATACTGAAAAGAAATGATAAATCGACACTCACTAAAACCACTACTTGTTGAGTTTTATTACAGTTTTATATAACATTCTTGTTAAGCAACATTTTTTGACCAAATAAGGGTTGTTGGTTTATCGAGTGGCGAGTTAACAAAGGCTGATTGTATTTATAGTCATTTGAATTATTTGATTGACTAAATGTTGTCAGGAAATGGATATGTTTTAATATTTGATGAGTATTATGAGATCCTGCTTATTTTCTGAATTTCTTGGAAGTTAATGTAGAGAATACTGAAAAGAAATGATAAATCGACACTCACTAAACCACTACTTGTTGAGTTTTATTACAGTTTTATATAAAATTCTTGTTAAGCAACATTTTTTGACCAAATAAGGTTTGTTGGTTTATCGAGTGGCGAGTTAACAAAGGCTGATTGTATTTATAGTCATTTGAATTATTTGATTGACTAAATGTTTTCAGGAAATGGGTATGTTTTAATATTTGATGAGTATTATGAGATGGTGCTTATTTTCTGAATTTCTTGGAAGTTAATGGATGAGAATACAGAAAAAAAAATAAATAGACCCTCAGTAAACCACTATTTCTTGAATATTAATAAAAATGTTGTTAAAAAAATTTGTATGTCGAAATAAGGGTTGTTGACTTATCGAGTGGCGGTTTAAGAAAGGTCGATTGTATTTATAGTCGCTTAAATTATTTGATTGACGAAATGTAGACAGGAAATGGGTTTGCTTTAATATTTGATGAGTATTATGAGATGGTGCTTATTTTCTGAATTTCTTAGAAATTAATGTTGAAAATACTGACAAAGAATAATAAATCGATACTTGATGAGTTTTAAAGCAATTTTATATAAAAAATCTTTTAAACAACATTTTTATGTCGAAATAAAGGTTGTTGGTTTATCGAATGACGAAAGTTTAATAAAAGGTCGATTGTATTTATAAACTTATTAATACAATCGTCCTTATTATTTCTCTGTTTAAGACTGGAAAACGAACATAAATTATGCATTTTTATTGCAGTGATTCAATGTTGTGTCGTGCTGTGATTCTTTATTTCTTGATTGCTGTGATTCAATGTCGAAATGTTGTTTTATTGACAAGAGATGGGTATGTTATAAATATTTGATCAGTATTACGAGATGCTGCTGATTTTCTGAATTTCTCTGAAGTTAATGCGGGAGAATACAGAAAGCAAATAATAAATCGACTCTCACTAAATCACTACGTTAGAGTTTTGTTGCAGTTTTATATAAAAATCTTGTTAAACAACACGTTTACGGCGATGTAAGGGTTGTTGGCTTATCGAGTGGTAGTTGAGCAAAAGTCGATTGTATTTATAAATGTATTAATACATTCTACCTTATTATTTCTCTGTTTAAGACTGGAAAGCAAACATAAATTATATACGTTTATTGCTATTATTTAATGTTGTGTTGTGCTTTGATTCTTGATTGCTTGATTTCTTGATTGCTGTATTCAATTTCTGTGATTCAATGTTGTGATTTTAATGTGTGTACTTTCAATGTTGTGATTTAATGTGTGTACTTTCATTGCTGTGATTCAATGTTGTGTACTTTCATTGCTGTGATTCAATGTTGTGTACTTTCATTGCTGTGATTCAATGTCGAAATGTTGTTTTGTTGTCAGGAAATGGGTAGGTTTGAATATTTGATTAGTATTATGAGTATTATATTGCTGGTTTTCTAAATTTCTCGGAAGTTAATGTGAAAGAATACTGAAAACAAATAATAAATCGACCCTCACTAAACCCCTACTTTAGAGTTTTATGTAAAAATTTTCTTAAACAACATGTTTCCGTCGAAATAAGGATTGTTGGCTTATGGAATGGCGGTTTAACAAAGGTGGATTGTATTTATAAATGTATTAATACAATCGACCTTATTATTTCTCTGTTTAAGACTAGAAAACAAACATGAATTATGTATTTTCCTTTCTGTGAATCACTATTGCAAAACATACAAAAAAGGATTAAATTGATAAGCTTTTATCTATGTATTTTTTTAAATAAATTTGCTTGAGTTAAAATTTTCAAGAATAGTTTATCAAAACAAAAAAAACAAAAAATAAGAAAAACTTTTCTTTAAAGTAGACGAGTACTATACATAATAAAGCAATAAAGGATGTTTATTGCCAAAAATATGATAAAAATAGATATTCAAATTCTATTTAATCAGATTCAATTTTAGAAGAATGCTCTAAATCTTAAAAAGATTAAGAATTTAAGAAATAAAATATTTTTTTAAAAAGTAATATATTTATTTTGTTTTAAAAATATTTCAGGAAATTGAAATAAAATATTAAAATTGGAAATTAAATCTTAAACGCATTCTAAGAATAAGTTTTTTTTATTGAAATTTAAAAATATACGAATATTCGAATAAATATTCGAATATTCGAATCAAATATTCGAATATTCGTATATTTGATTCGAATATTCGTATAAATAAAGTCAAATATTCGAATGTGTCTTCAGTTTAATATTTAAATTATACTTTGGAAAATAATAATAATTTATTGTTTTAAAAATCTATTTTGTATTTGTATTCAAAATAGGTGTTACCTCTTTATTCTTTTCTAATTATTTCTTCTATATTTGCTACGAAATAAATAGGCAGATGCAAAAATAAATCTGTAAATGGAAACGATAAGTTAAAATTAATATTTTTAACTTAATACAAATAATTAAAAATATTTATTATCAAATTTTATATGAATTTATACATTTAATTATAAATTCATAAGTACTGAATAAAAAAATAGAAAAAAGTCCCACTAAAATTCACATTTTTTGAAACCAACAACTGATTATACATCAAATTTCTGAAGCCATAACAATTTTTCCAATAATTAATAGCACTTTCATTTCCAATATAAGTTATTTTATTTCATTTCAGAAAACTTTGTATGATATCATAATCTATAACATATTTAGATATTTTTTTACAATAATTACAACTGTTAATTAGTTCTTGTAAATAAATTATAAAAATTAATACAAAAATATACAGCTTTATAATGATCAATCTGTAGAACTCATAATATAGTATTTTTCAATTGCATATTAAAATTGTCTTTTTAAATGAAAAGTAGCTGTCCTCGAATAAAACATAATTAAAAAATCAATACATTAAAAATTTGCTATTTATATATTATAAAGTTTAAAAAATATTGACTATCATAATTAAGAGGATGTCAGATACAATTCTCATATTCTTTTTAAGGACGTTTTATGAAAATTTAAATATATATGAATTTTTCTTTTTATAAGTATTAAAGTACGATAAATGTTTATAATACGTATTGATTATGTAACATAAATTTATATTTTTAACCAAATCGAAAAAAAAATCAAATAAATCAATAAAGTGAACTTAATAGTTTCCATTGCAGTGAGCCTGATGGCTGAGTGACTAGAGTTCTGGAACTCCGTGCCAGAGGTTTTGGTTCGAGTCGAAGCTGTGCTGTGTTTGTTTGCAATGGTTCGAATCCACTTTAAACCAGAAGTCCCTGTTTAATATGGGGCGTAGGACAAACAACCCCCTGTCTCGAAATCTGAAGTAGGCAAAACGGCTTAGCCCACCATGGGACTGTTGCGCCAATGAAGAAGATGCTTCATTTTAATGGATGCCTTCAATGAAAATTTTATAAGAATAGTTGAAATTAAGATCTTCCAAAAATATTATTGATTCGGCTTTAATTTAAGATAATAATGTGGAACATTTCTGAGTATTGGGCATTAAGTATTTATGCACTTAGCTACCATCATGAATCCTTAAAAATATTATTATTTAATTTTTTTTCACATCTGGCTTTCGGTACCACAGGTATCGGGTTCGAATCCCGGCTTTGCCCATGGGTGTTGTAGTGGTTCGGAATCCACTTTAAACCGTAGGTCCCGGTCCTAGATCGTAGAGTATGGGGCATTGTTACTCCGCGTCCGTGGCTTGCCATCAAGTTACACGCGCCCCTGTAATGCAAAGTGAGTAACATAGGTGCAGCCCCTATGGCGAAGATCACGGTCTATTTGCCAGCTGCATTAGAAGAAAAAATTTCACATTCCTTGTATCCAATTTCTTCCAAAAGTATGTTAATTTTCAAAAGCGGAAACCAGTCATTTCTCCCTTTAATATATTCTAACGTTTTAGAAAACGAATCATACAAACAACATTTTAACTTCCTTTTTAATGTCCTAAAATGTTACAAAACATATACGTATGTATGTATTCAAAATATTAATACCATATACTACTGCGATCAATCGTGCGATATATAGTTTTTAAACTCTTTTTTCCTGAAGAAAATTGTATGTGGTTTTTTCCGTTTTCTTAAAAGTAAACATACGGTTATATATAACGAAATTATTTGGACGGAAATATTTATCTCACTTTTTACTCCACCAATAAATGGATAATGTCACGCACATCTTATTACACGAGTTCCGTCCAAAATAATCAACTTCTAGAGAGATTAGGGGGTCGTTTATGTTGATAATAAATAATTCAGGTGTTTTTATGAAGTTGAAGAACTGTGCACTTGCAGGTCTCAATTATAGCCATTGTGTGTTTGTCCAATTTAATTAAATGTTTAAAATGTTTTTCCTCATAAATAATAACAATAAATTGCTCTTTTAATAATGTTTTTAAAAACTGAATTTATATTCAGTAATTTTATTCTGAATCCTTATTGCTTTTATATCTAAAACAATATTTCTTACTGTAATTTCCCTGTATATAGGCGCAATATTCAAAAAATAATAGAGCAGGTGTTTTTCCCTTGTTCTTCTATATACCATATACCAATCGACTTTTGTTTTTAAACGATGGTTTTGATTCCCCATTTTTTAAAAATAATTATGTTTAAATTTAAGAGAATTCCAGGAACTACATTTCATGTTGGACCAAGGCCGTCTACCTACTGGCAGATTCCGAAACAGGAGGTTCTTGCTTTCTTTTTACGGTATAGAGTTGTCATTCCTACCTCTACAGTCATAAAAGACCGAAATCTACGGTTTAACGTGAATTCTAAACCACTAAAATCCCATTGCCACAGCCGAGTCTCGAATCAGAGACATGTTTTTACACTTGAAGTGTAAAATAATTTTACTAAGTATTGTCTTTTAATTCAATTTTTAAAATTGTTTTAGATGCCCTTGATAAATCCTTTCATTTTAAAAGGGATATTTGTCGTATTGAATCAAACAATTCATTATTTTGAATTAATATATATGATTTCTTGCATTTTATATCTTCTTCCTCTTCCATGGCGTGAGAGCCCCATGGTAAGCCAAGGCCTTCTACCCACTGCCAGATTACAAAACATTGAATGTTTTTTTTCTTTTTACGGGTTAGAGCTGTCAATCTTTGTCCAACAGTAATATTAGACGAAGATCTACGGTTTAAAAGTGGATTCCGAACCACTACAAACATCCATGGCCACGCTGGGATTCGAAACCGAAATCTGTGGTAGCAGTGCCAGATCGCTAGTCACTGGACATCAGGCAAAATTCAAAATAATAGAAAAATTGAAATATGGTATGCATTTAAGAACTATAGTGAAAAAAAGAGGTGATATTTTCAAAATGGTTTTCTAACATCATGATTGTTGCAGATATGAAAAAGTTGATCAGTGTAACAGTTAATTATTAATTTGACCTCAAATTTTTAATTCATGCTTAAAACATCATTTCAAGCTTTTTTATTCCATTAGAACCTACCAAAATATGATTAACGGGCCATTCTGTTTGCTTTTATGTAAGTTCAGATTCCTTCCATCATTCACAACTACTTATTATGTTTTTTTTTTACTATTAAACAATTATTTATATTTCTTTCATACAAACTTCAATCAATTTAATCCTCAGCCTTTTTTAAGAATTTTCAAATGATTTTTATTTGAATTTCCTTCTATAATATTTATCCAGGGTATATTCGTTTTCTCTATTTTGAAAAATAAATAATATTATTCATTTTTGATACAAAAAAAAAAAGTTTTTAGAAACTTATTATACTGAAATTCCTAAAATAAAAACTTATAGAATACTATTTTTAGAATTTTTAGTAAATTTAACAAAATTGTAACATAAATAAAAGAAAAGGTAAGAAAATCTTACATAAAGTAAGAGTGGAAACAAATATGTTTTAAATCACAACGAAAACGATATATCATTATAGTAATAAATTATTTATTAGCTGGAATTCAATGTTAGACGACTGTATCTGACGGATTTAGTAAATTTAACTGCCAGAGAAATACTTTTTATGACAAATATTGTAAATGCAGAAATTTACTTTAACAATAGACAAAGTAGATATAAGAACAATATTTAGTGATATAATAATGATCTCTATTTTCAACATTTTAAATGTTGACAGGTGGGATTCATTTTAGGGTAATATTTTGTCAATTGTTCCATTAATATTGAGTGGAAAATGAAATTCTTAGCATCCATAATAAGTTAGTTTAAGGAATAAAATTAATGCAAATCATTTGTCTTATTAAAGATTCAAAGTCACAGGTTAAATTATATGCGAGAAGAGCCATGGTGGTAGCCTCCATGATTTATGTAAGCATGTAAAAACGCATGCATTATGTCACATAGATGTCGTATATTATTTTGTCGCATGAAGTACAATGCATATGATCAGTTAAATCAGCAACAGTCCGTGTCAGTTAGGGATGACGCTGGATTTTTTTCCGATAACGTTCCATGCGTGCTCGATGAGAGAAGGATGTCACTAAGGCGTCCTATAGAGAACGTTAGAGGAAACCAGTAGTGTGGGGACGGCCATTATTGTAACGGAAAAGGGCTTCTAGTATAGTTCTCAAAAATGGTAGCCCGAATAGTTCAATCAACAATCTGACGTAAAAATTGTCAGTCACACTACGCAGGATAATAGCGAGTGGCTTCTGCTATCAAAGAAAATTACTCTCCAGATCCTAACTCCTGGTGTAAGTCCAATGTGTCTACGACGCAGACAAATTGGCTCCAAACTTTCACCTGGGCTTCCAACTCTTCCAAACTTTCACTTCTAAACAGGAGCTTGAAGGCCGTGTGACTAGCGCTCTGGCGCTCGGTACCACAGGGTTCGAATTCCGGGAGTGCTCTGGATGGAATCGGACTGGTTCGAATCCACTTTAAACCGTAGGTCCCGGTGTAGAGCGTTATTCAGCGAGGCGGAGCCAAGTCAGTCTTCTATCCATGGGTGCACCATCACAACAGAAGCTGCCTTTACTTCCCATCCGGAGAATAAACTACTTATGGGATGTCCATCCCGCTGTACAGGACACTGAGCATGAGTCACACACGCACACTTCTAACCAACATACAGCCCTCATTGGCACCAAAACAGAAATGGTTGTCGTAAATTCAACGTTGTGAAAATACAACGATATCCACTCCGCCCTTCAATGAGCTTTAGGCTGTTTCTAGGCAAGTTTCTGTTCTTTAGGCAAGTTTCTACAAATGCAGTATGATGGACTGTCGTGAATGTAAAAAGAAGAGATCCACATTCTAACTGAAAATTTCATATTGGGTCTGAGTCATATATAATAATTCGTTTTTATTTTAAATGAATCCTCACTTTTATTCAATTGATTTGATAAAAATATATTATAATATTCATGATTTTAGCAAAGATATTTTCATTACTTTTTGTGCAGAATTAATTGTCTGCCAAAAGTATAAGTATATTTTTTCCATATACATTATTGTTTTTTATCAATAAAAATTTTCTAAACAAATATAATTAGTTAACTTATAGCTTTTTAATCTTTAATTTTGTTTAAATTACAATTATTAAAAAAGATGAGAGTATACTTGTTTTTAAATTTGAAGATATATTAATTTTTATGAGCATATAACTATTAATTTGTTATTTAAAATTTTCAGTTCTATTTTTTTTATTACCCAACATTAAGATTATTTTAAGGTGATAAATTATAAATTCATTTGTTTGGTTTGTAAACCTATAAAAGTTTTGTTAATATATCTATAAAAAACAGAGTTTGTTTACAAAATGAATTTAAATGACCTGAATCTTTAAAACTTTGTGTTTCTATCAAAATTTCTTTCTTTATAACATAGATTGTTCCTTTTCTTAAAAACTATCGTATATTCTCCATAAAAATACTAGCATGTGTATTATTAATATAGTGAGGGCATCTGAACTTTCTGAAGCTGCTAATTGCGCATGCTCAGTGAAATACACAAGACGCAAGATTTAAAGTTCATCTTTAACGTACGTGTAAAAAAGGTAAATAAAAATTCTCTGCTATTTTTAGACACTGCAAGTAGAGCAATGAAAGAAAAAGAGTTTCTTAACTTTCCAACAAGCAAGCAAGTCCAATAATTGCTAAATTTGCCACACAAAATGAATCAGATACACAAAATTTGTTCTTTAAACACACATATGATTCTCACATTACGTAGATGACGCTTGTAATAAGTATAAAGTATGGGTTTTGGCCTCCATAATCCTGGAACAAGCAAAAGCAGAACGAATTTACTACTTACACCCTAATTTTACGTGAAAGATTATCCATTAGATTTGAAATTCATGACGCATGAACTGAATAAGTAAGTTTCTTTCGGTCTCTTCAATTATCAACAAGTTTTGATCTAATTTGATAAGAAAACAATAAGGTGAGTATTCTCTTTTTTGTTAAGAACGGAAGAAAGGAATTGTTTGAAGAAATTGGTAAGAAAGTTGCCGCAATTATTTTGATTTAAATATAAAAAAAAAAATGCTGTTATGGAGTTAAGTAAACAATTATGCAAATCAACAAATTTATAAAAAATTCTTTTTGTTACATATGATGTAATTTTTGTTTGTTACGTTTTTGTAAAAATTTAAATTTTGAATATAATTTTACTTTTAAAAAACTTTAAAATTTTATTATTATTTTTTTTTCAATTTTGTGAAATCGACAAAATTCTTTTCTAAAACCTGAAGAGCCTTAACAGAAGTGTAAAAGCACAAAAATTCGTTGTTGTTTCTTATCCCACTTGTTAGATGTCTAGACTAAGCCCACGAATCCATGTGATCTCATGGTTGAAGGGAAAGGGGACAGCTTTTATTGTGATGGAGCACCGGTTGGTAGAAGTCTGACTGGACTCCCGCGACGCTGACTTTTTTTACGGGGTAGGGTTGTCAGCCCTACGCCCAACACTTTACAGTCATATGAGACCGGGACTTACAGCTTAAAGTTCATTCCGAACATCCATGGAACCACCGGGACTCGAAACAGAAACCTGGGGCCTCTCGGAAAAAAAAAAATGATGAAAAAAAAAATTGTGTTTATAAATGATATATGATGTATGAATTTTTGAAAATATTTAATGAAATTTTCAAAAATAATTCTAAAAAATTAAAATATAAAAATGACTAATTTGGCTTGTCCTCGGCGTTCATTTGTTTTTGCTCACTTTAAGTTAATTAGACCGTAACCTACACTTCAATGCATACTAACTAATGCACTAACAAGCATTCATGCCCTTGCCAGTTTTCGAGCCTGAAGTCTATGGTACCAAAAGGCCAGAACACTAGCCAATTGGCCATCAGGTCATTGAACATCGTCGTTTTAGCATTCAATTGCTGATAAGAGTACCCATTGATAAAAAGCAAAGCAATAAAAGCTTAGTTTTTTTTCTTTAAATTTGAACTTCAACATTTATAAAACTCTATAAACGAAATACACAAAATATTACGAAATTATTTCTTTTAGAAATAAATAAATAAATATATATATATACTGTCCTCCAAAAGTTAAAGAACAACTGATTTTTGCACCTAATTTACGAATGAATGAATGTAGAAACACCAAATTTGGATGGCATGTGCAAAAACCAGTTATGTATTGACTGCAATATAGAAGTTTACATAAGAAAAATTCAAAAAATAATTTACAGCAAAAAAAAAAAAAGTAATCTCGCTGGAAAAGTCCGTTCTTGGCAAAAATAATAATCACAGTTTTATATGGTAAAATATCGTAGAAACATAACAAAAATGAGTTTTAATAAGGGTTATGCCCCCCTAGCTGGATTGCATTGGCGGCATCGACTTTCCATGCTGTCAATTAAGTTGTCGGTTATCGAAATGGCAAGCGAAGACCAGACAGAGAGTAAGCTTTGTTCCAGCTCACCTAAAAAGACCTTGGAGAAGGACTTAAAGCAACAACCTGTCTACCAAGATAGTCCCAAAGATGCTCTATCGGATTCAGGTCTGGAGATCGAGCTGACCATTCCCTTCGCTTTAACCCAAGACCTTCAAGATATTCCTCAACAAATACAGCTCGGTGAGATCGTGCAATTGCCAATTGCACCGGCATATGGGCGGACATATGGATCAAGGATCTCATCCTGATATCTCAAACCAGTCACAGTTCCTCCGTGGAGTACATGCAGGTCAGTGTAACCACCGAGTGAGATCCCTGCCCAAACCATTATTCCACCACCTCGGTAAACGTGTCTTTCAACATTGTAAGATTGATGGTATCTGGTGCTTGTTCCCTCCAGATCAGCAGACATCCTGAAACGCTCTCCAGTGCGAATCTGGAATCGTCTGTAAAGAAGTACACCAGCTCATCGTTGTCTGGTCCAGGAAACGTGTTCTCTTGCCCAAGATAAGCGGGACCTTGTCTGTAGTACGTTGAGGGGGACACGCACAACTGGTCGCCTTGCATAGAGACCTGAATTTTGAAGAATCCTTCGCACCGTACTAGCGGATATTCTTCTCCCTGATGCTACAGAATGGTCTGCAACAAGTAGCTGCATAGAAATGCTTCTTCTCCTTCGGGAGCCGAAAGAGCTATAAAACGGTCTTCTACAGGTGTTGTAGCTCGTGGTCGACCTGAATATGTTTTCTGGACACAGAATCTTCGCTTTGATATTGATACGGTGGACCACGCTGGTGAGGCACATTAAGATGCCTAAGCAGCATCAGCCTGGGACAACCCCATTTCCATCCATCCGACCGCCCGCTACCTTAACGAATCGGGCAAACGACTTCTCTCAGACATTGCGGGACCCCACTGCCTATTGTCAACGAATCTGCCAACAGAAGTTGTAAATCAACAAAAGTTACATGCGTAATTACGGAAGCCTGATATTTGCATATTTTTCTCTCACTCATATATACCCGTCCTTTTCTATAAAAAAAATTGTTAGCTAGAGTTTTTACATAATTTTTGCATAAAGTTCGTTTTTTTATCATTTATATAAAATACAAATTTTATTGTTACTGTCCTTTTTTTTTTTATGGTGAGCTTCGAAAAGCATGTTGTTCCTTAACTTTTTGGAGGACAGTATATTTATAAAAGAAACATGGATTATCAAACAAATTCATTCGTTTTATTCATTCCTTTCTTTTGAAAATTTATGGGAAAATAAAGGAAAACAAAAAAGGCTTTGGTGAATTTTAATCCTCGTGTGAACTTTTAATGGAAGATATACACGAAGAAGGCCTAAACGGCCGAGAGTGGATAAAAAGTTTCGGGCTCGAGTTCCAACAGTGCCATGGATATTTGTAGTGGTTCGGAATCCACTTTAAACCATAGGTCCCGGTCTAATATGATCGTAAAACGTTGTGGGGTTGTGTTACTCGCTTCAGTAGCATATCTTCAAGCTATACGTGCCCCTGGGTAGTGCAAAAGGAGTAATGTCAGTGCAGCCCTTGCTTATGGCATAAACATAACTGTCTAAGTATTTGCCAGTTGCATTAGGAAAAAAAAAGTTTTGTTATTTCGTCTCATCTAAAAAAATTGTGATACAGTGAGGATAAAGAAGACAACAAAATTTAATAATTAGGTAGTTTAAAAAACCCCTTGCTTACGGCATAAAGATTAACTGTCTCTGTATTGACACCTGCATTAAAACAACAGTAATGATTTTTTTTTTTTTTCCTCCTTAGTTATATTGAATAACTTCTGGCACAGAAATTCACTAAATAAAGAAAAATATTAATAAATATTACAGCTATTTTCATAAAATTTACATTTCTATTTACTTTTATGAGCCTAAGGATCTGATTCGCTTACGATTATTAGCCAGTATAATCAAAAATGATTTTTAAATCTAATTTGAAAGACGGCTATTTAACTTAGTACCTGAATAAAAGCAAGAACACATGATGCTAAAAGATCGTATCGATAAATATATTCTACATTAAGAACAAATATTTAGATCCAAAAAACCATTGCACGATATCTGACTCTATAAATTCACCCCTCTTTAATTTAATATGGAGGATGTGGCTTCCACTTATCAGAGTAATCGGTTGCAAATCATGCACCACATTACTTGAGCAAAATTGTCCAGAATAAAATATTTCCTGCCAGTGATGCAAACCGGAGATGCTTTCCCTGTCCGATGACCAAATAGCGTGCCATCGGACTCTTTTTCCGAAGTCAATTCTTGACGCATTTCTTTTCCTCTAACGGTGATTTCCGTTGCAAATTTATCGCCCATTTTTCCATCGCTGCTTCTGAAGTCGATTAAGATATTGACATCCTTTTTTTTAAAAACAGAAACGTGTGTAGGAAATGAAGGTGAGCTAATTTCGGAAAAGGTTAATTTAGCTGCTCCATTTATTCATTCATTTTCCTTCCAAGTTCTTCTCACGTCAATTCTAAAATTGCTCTTGATTTATTGCATTTGCCAAGAATTTTACAATTAATGATGTTCAAGTCATTATTCTGCGTCATATTCTGTTTTCTAAATTAGACAAGGTGGATAAGGAGAACATAAATTAATTGGCACAAAAACGATAGTTTATTGTGCAGAGCTATGCCAAACATGAGAGTACACATGATTATAAGAGTGAAACACACAAATTTACTTTTTTTTGAAAATGTTGAATGTGTATATCCTTCAAATAATATATCCTATAAATGTAAATGTCTATAAATGTATATAAATGTCCTACAAATGTAAATGTATATAAATGTCCTATAAATGTAAATGTATATAAATGTCCTATAAATGTAAAAATGTATATAAATGTCCTATAAATGTCGCATATATAAATGTCGTATAAATGTCCTATAAATGTCTCTATATAAAAAGTCCTATAAATGTTCTATAAGGTCTCTATATAACTGTCTCCTGCATAAATGTCTATAAATGTCCTATAAATGTCTCTAAATGTCCTATAAATGTCTCTAATATATAAATGTCTTATAAATGTCTCATAAATATATAAAATATCTATAAGTATCCTATAAATGACAATAAATGCCTTATAAATGTTTATGTATGTCCTATAAGGCCTCAAAATTATGTAAGAGCCATACATCCCGCATGAACGATAAATCGATTTCTCATTGATACAATACTGTCTCTTATCAGGTCACATTTCTGATTTTTGTTTCGTAGCATAATGAGTTTAATGAAATCATGGGCAACATTTGCCTTTTAACTCTATTATGCACTTTATCTTTATGAGGATACAATAAAATAAATAACTCCTGTGAACTAAATTTTACATCAGCATGGACTTGAAAAACTTAGTGCCATCTATCAGAAAACTTAAGATACAATGCTACTAATATGCCTTTGGACTTACAGTTAATATTTTGGTTAATGTTTTACAAATCATTCTATTACGAAACAACTCAATTTTTGTTTATTCTGTTAAATTAGAACTATTTAGTACTATATAAATATCCACCAATCATTAATCAATTTGAAAAACAGTGAAGATCATTGCTGATTTCAATTTCAAATAGATGAAATTTTAAAAAGCTTTTACAATATTTCCAACAGCTAGGCAAAAAAAAAATTACATAGAACAATAGCACTAAGAACAATAGAACTATCAAGAATTAAGAACAAAAAGAAGACATAATCATTGCCTAATGAGAGATCTTTTCTTCGCAATATCTGAACTCATCTGTAGGTTCACAGGAGACCTCCCATCGGAGCAGATGGTCCCTGTCTATTACTTCTCCAGAGTCATAAAGTGGCCAAATGAGATCGGTTGAAATGGCTATGTTGTGCGCAGATGGGCGGTAAGGCAATCGTGTCCCGTAGATAGGCGAAAGGCTGTCACTGCTTTGCGTCTTGTTTTTAGTCTTGAGTCTTTTTAAAAATTGGAGGAGGATAAGAGAGCGCTTATCCTCCTCCAATTTTTAGAATCTACGAGTCTGAAGATCCCGCAAAAGAAATTAAATCTAAATAAATGTTTTAAAAACGGTTTAATCTTCCAATAAGGAATCGCTGTATTAGGATGTTGTAGTAAGCTGGCAACTCTTTTTGCAGGAAGTCAGCTTGTTCATAGCTCAAAGATCACAATGAAATTTAAAATATCCAATGAAATAGGGAATAGACATATAGTTGCAACACGAAAAATAGCCTGAATTGAATCGAAATAGTATAACTGTATAAATTAAATAAAACTAGGCTGATTACATGGTCCAATAATTATGTCTGTTTAAATGCATACATTATTTCATATTATTTTTAGGTATAAATGAAAAGTCTGATACAATCACAAGTAGGATTTTCAAAAATTCAATTATACAATCAATCAATGGCATGCTGGTAATGAATAAAGTCTCTTTTTTGTTCCTTAAATACCAAATATGTTTTGATGTAATTGATTATTTTTACGGTTTTGTACAGAATTGTGGCGTATAAAATTGATTCATTAATTCCAAAATGAATTTCTTCGACAATCTGATATTACAAGGTTTTCTTCGACAATGTTTATATTACAAGGTTATTAGATGATTAATGTTTTATTAACAATGTTATTGGATTTATTATACATTTCAAGCAGATCTTAAATGATATTTTTAAGCAAATATTCAAAAATTTACAAGAAATAAAAACGATGTGGTAAAATTATTAAATTTAAAATGAAAATTAGCTTCTTAAAATTCAAAATTGAATTTTCAAATTTAGGACGTATTAGTAAAATAATTGAAAATTTTTAAATTAAATATTTAAAAAATGTCTGGGAAATTTGTTTACAAGAATATAATCATCTTCAGAAAATTCTGTAAAAAAGCAAAATTTTCAATTAAATTATAAAATAATGACCTCTCAAAATGTTTAAAAGCATTTAGTTTTACATATCATCATATACCATAAAAGTGATTTCCAAATACCAAATTACTATTCACATATCTGTCCTATATCTAGTAAATTTTTGAATTTGGTACAAACTATTCTTTCAAACAATAGTAGTATTATTTGACTATGAAATACACCACAAGATTAATGGTATGGATATCAAAAGCACAATGAATACTTCTCTTGTGGAAAAGCAGGATCTCATCTAAATCTTTCTCATGTAGCGCTAATCGATTTTTGACGCTAATAAGAAAAACTATGGTGCCCTTCATTTCAAGAAGAAAATCGGAAGTCTTGTTCAAAGTTGCTCATCCGCGAAGAGACAAGATTATATAGGGTGCGGTTTTTGTGGCTACCAAAACATATCATTGTTGCGTACCTTCTAGAAAAAATAATCATTTTTACATGTTTATTGTCTCAGAAATTGTATAGTTTTACAAGATATTCTCTCTTCAGATTATGCAGAAAATGTAAATTTTCTGGTCGCTGCTGTAGTAGGAGTGCCTGAAAGAAAATTTTTAATTTCATAATGGAAGAGTATTTGTTTTTGGTCGAGTGATTATTGAATTGTCGAGGAAAAATAAAAGGAAAACAAAAGTCTTTGGCGAGTTCTAATCCTCGTGTGAGCTTTTTAATGGATAATACACATGAATTACATGGTTTTGTTTGTTCCTCTACGGTCATTTTGTACACACTTTGGGTTAATTAAGCAGGGAATTACAGTTTAATGTGGATTCCGAGCTACCAACAAAACATCTATGCCACCGGCAGGATTTGATACTGAAGCCTGTGCTACCAAAGGACAGAGCGCCCCAGCCAATTGGCCCATTAGGCCGCATATGAATTACATGAGTGCTAAAAATAATCAACATTCAGTTCATAATTGTTTTGAAATTTTATAAATCATTTTACTGAATTTTTTTTCAAGTACTAAGTAATAAATTCGTATTATTAATTTTTTTTTTAACTTGTTACACATATTGTTGTTATGGTTTATCTCATTTGATAGCTGGTAATATCAAATCACGCCCAAAAAACTCACCGATCCATGAGTGGCCTGATGGCCAATTGGCTAGCACTCCTGTCTTTGGTATCACAGGCTTCAGAATCGAATCCTGGCCGTGACATGAGTGTTTGTTAGTAAACTGTAGGTCCCAGTCTAATTAGCCTAAAATGTGCACAAAATGACAGTGGAACGACAAACCAAACTAAACCATAGATTCATAGGCGGCCTGATGGCCAATGGGTTAGCTCTCTGGCTTTTGGTACCACAGGCTTCAGATTCAAATCCTGGCGGTGGCATAATGTTTGTTAAATGTTCGCAATTCATGAACTGTAGGTACTGGTCTAATTAGCCTAAAGTGTGCAAAAAAAATATCAGTAGAGCGACAAAACGAAACCAAATATACAGTGAGCCACAAAATTGAGTATACACCTCTAAAACTTTTAGACTTCTTCCAATTACAAATTAAATATTGATTTAAATAGATAAATTTTTTATCTAGATACCTTAACCTCTACTTTACCATCCTATAATAACACAATTCTATAGTTAACTTATTTATTACGAAAAAAGTTAAGCGATTCGAAAGAAAAGATAAGAAAACCACCACAAAATTGAGTACACTCTTCTTATATTTGTAAATTATGCCACCACTTTTTTTAGTTTCAAATTTTCTTTAAAAGAGTTTCAGAAGTGTCTGCTGCTTATAACGCGTGCTATTGCACTTCAGCGCTTTTAAATAGTATTTTTCTCATTAAAAATCGTAAAATGAGCTCTCGTAGAGAAACTACTGAATCTGAGCGTTTATTGGTTGTAAAATGGTCGAAAGAGGGCAAATTTCTTCGAGAAATCGCTTCGTTTATTGGTGTAACTCATGGTTGTGTCAAAAATACTACACAAGTATAAAAAAACTGGATCTGTGGTCCATATTCCTGGAAAGGACGTAAAGAAATACTGAGTACTACAGCGAAGAGGAAGATCATTCACTCAGTAAAGAAAGATCCGAGGGTGAGGGCCTCTAAACTAGTTTTTATCGATGTCCTCTACAATCGGGAAAAGATCTCAGTTGAAACAATTCGACGTACCCTTCACCAAGATGGGTTTCATGGCCGTACACCAATACGAAGCCACTCATCAAGTAAGTGAATAGACGAAAGAGTGATTTTCGCCAAAAGAACATCGTTTAAAAAGCTATTTCTTTCCAAGAACACTGTAAATATTTTCTGATGAAAGTAAGTTTAATCTTTGGTTGGAAGCGATGGACGATTTAAAATATGGAGAGAAGCTGGGAAAGCACTGGCACACTAAGAACACCATTAAGACAGTCAAGTTCGGAGGTGGATCTGTCCTCGTTTGGGGTTGTATGTTGGCTGGAGGAGTTGGAGAACTTGCTTTTATTGATGGTAGTATGGACAAACATGTATATTTGGGGATTTGAAATGATAGCTTGAAAAAAAGTGCCAGTAAGTTGGGGGCTTGGGTCAGCCTTCATATTCCAGCAAGACAACAACGACCCCAAGCATACAGCGAAGATTGTGCAATTATACTTGTTTCTTTACCATTGCAAGAAGCAATTACACACTCCAGCCCAGCAGTCTCCAGACCTAAACGTCATCGAAAATTTGTGGTCGCAATTAGAGAAAAGTGTACATGAGCACGAAATCACAAGGAAGTTCTCAAGAAGGTTCTGAGAGAGAAGAATGGGCTAAAATTTCTGTTGCAACCACTAAAAACACTAGTAGAATCTGTCTATGTCCAGAAGATTACAAGCTGTAATTCAAGCCAAAAGGTTATGCAACAAAATATTTTGTACGTTAAGGAAATTAATAAAGGTGTATACTTATTTTTGTGGTGGGTGTTTTTCCTCTCGTCTCAGATCTTTTATTTTTTTTTCAAAAAAAAATAAATAAACGTAACAATTTTATAAATATACTACGGTAAAGCATAGACATTTAAAGTATATAGGGGTAAAAAAATTCAATCATCTTAAGAAACAATATTTAATTTGTAATTGCAAAAAGTCTCTAAGTTTCTAAGGTGTATACTCAATTTTGTGGCCACTGTAGATTCGTGGTAAGAAAAAGAAACTGAATCTTCAAAGAGATTAAAGAAAAGAATGGCTCCAGAATATAAAACCTAATTTCTCAAAGAATTATAAAATTGAGAAGAATAGCATGTCCCTCGATAAAATTTCGAGAGTAACACATTTTATTGTTTAAGAATTAAAAGATTAATACATTTCATGTCAAACTTATAAATATTAATCTGGTTCTTTTCTATTTCCCTTTATTTGGTTGGAATGAATTCATTAACCCCTTTCTCTCACATCTGATCCCGAGGTATTTATCAATATCAGATAAGATGATTCGAATTAAGACGTATTAAGAACAAGGAAAAAAGTGATCAAAATAGAACCTTATCTTTTTATAATCTAAATGCTCATCATGCAACAAATGCATTTTCGAACTTAAAATCAATCAAGTAAAGAATATATTCAATTTTGGCATCTAAAATAAAAGTAAAGTTTTGCATACGCTTATAATGGGGTTATTAACAAGGCAATACGATTTACTACACGTGAATTTTTTTATTGAGGATTAAATCATTGCTTTCAGTGTGACTTTATCAGCATTCGCAGCATGAAACCATTAACTCTTTTTGTAACTTTATTATAAGTCTCAGGTACTGTTTATTAATGTTATCCCATTAGAGGGAAGGTTGAAATTTATCTTCTGGGGGAGAACTTTCAGGAATAACAAATGGGACTTCATATCATTTGGTTTTGCAACTTGATAAAACTGTCACCATGTATTTTAAACAGTTACGAAGCACCTCTGTCACATTCGTTCAATTCAGGGTCTCAAACTTTTCAGCCTTAGGGCCATACTGTTTACTAGTAAGTACCAAGGGCCAAAACGTTTTAATTTTTCTGCCAAACTTATTCATAATTTTCTAGACCTTAGTCACCGAGTACGCATTCTGAGCGTGCAGGTTTATGTTTGATTCAGGATATATACATTCCAAACATCGATATACATACATATGCGATACTCTTTACCCCAACATAACTACCGAGGGTAACCGCGGAGGATCTTCACTAGTTTATAATGTTGGTGGGATTTCGGTTTCAATTATCTGTTAGCGTTGTTATGTTTTAAGTTAAATTTTCTCACGTATTATGTGCCATTAATGTTTACCTAGCAAGTAAATAAAACCGAGTTTGTCATTTTGGGTTTAAAAAACAAAAAACAATCAGCTATTCGCCGTCGCGGGGCGGATTGATGACGGCGGGCCGGATTTGGCCCGCGGGCCGTATTGGAGACCCCTGGTCTAATTGATTAAAAAATTCTTATTTCACTCAGGGACACTTATTTTCAATGCTGAAATCAACTTAATACCAAAGTATGCTGTAATCAACTTAGTATCAAAATAAGCTGTAATTAACAACATAAGTATGCTGTAATTAACATAGTATCAAAGTATGCTGTAATAAACTTAGCAGCAATTTTAATAGAACGGACAAGTGGAAGATTTTCGTTCGCTTTGGGGACAAAAAAAGATCTATAACACAAAGATATTTCAGAGATTGGCGTTAGATTCAACGAGCATCTCGGAGGCAGGTTTGATTTGGTTTGGCTTGTCGCCCACGGTCATTTGTGCACACTTTAGCTAATTAATCGACATGCTACACAAGCACGCGCACAGCCGGCGTGGACTCCGGAACCATTAAC
>BPLR01011579.1:0-120750 GCA_021605095.1 Caerostris extrusa | reverse complement strand
TCAATAGTCGCCCAAAAAAAAACACAAAAAAGAACGCAAACAGGGGCAAATGGCAAAATGTTGGCCGTTGGGATTGACGACTTTTTGTAAGAAACCAACTGAGCGATAAATGATCAAATGCATAACCTGGTTTCTTGTACTGTTTACGGAGAAAAACTTATTATTACACCTCGCGCTTCAACTTATGTATTACACTTCTGCAAGCCTTTTTTGGCTTGGCGCATTTGTGAAAAAGATTTTTGACATGAAATAGATCCCTATTCTGCCATTTTGCAGGATATTTGGTTTTAGCTCTACTGTCGTTACACTTGGGTAAGTATACCAGGACCACAGTTTAACGTGAATTCGAACCACTCATAAACGTATACCTCCACCAGCATTCAGACACAAACCTGTGGTATCATGGGCACTAGCCAGATTAGCCTTCAGGCCTGAACTAGTTCTGGGATTGTCATGTGCGTCGTTCTTCCAGCCGCAAGGTTGCAGGTTTTGGCCTTGACCACCTCCGCTTTAGGCATCATTTCTAACAACGGCTACCACCCTATCTTATGGCGGACTTACTTACCTCTCTAATTTACTTAATATTTATATATTAAAAGGAAGTAGTACTATTATTATTTGATTATTAAACTTTTAAAAGATTAAAGATTTGCATTCCTGTAGTAACTCTCATTTGCTCGCAAATGGAATCTAAAAATCATTTGGCTTAGACGCCCCGTTCCCAGCTCCTTCCAGATGACTTTTGCCAAGGTATAGGTATGATTGTAACAGCGTGTCTAAGCGATTAGTATTTATAGTCAGGCTCAGACAGATATTTCCTGGGTTGTCTTCTTCACGTTCCTCAAATGCTGGTCAGTTATCTCTCATAATATTCCCAGAAAAAAAACCTCACCTCATTGTCCAACTATGGATTGATAGTAAAACACGATAAGTACACAGTAATGAAATAAAATATATAAGATCCATTGTAAAATACGGATGCAAAAAAAATAATAGGTGGAGTTAACCATTGGGCGACGTGCGTGGTCTTTACTATATTAGTTCAAAGGTAATCTTGATTCCTATATTGTCTTAATACAACATCTTCTTCATAGGCGCAACAGCCACATGGTGGGCCAAGGCCTTCTGTTACTCGCAAATTCAAAACAGATGTTTCTTTTTAAAAAGTAGGGTTATCAGCTCTGCGCTTTACATCTACAAACATTCATGCCCCCTCCAGGATTCAGACACAGAAGCCCATGGTACCAAGGCCAGAGCGCTAGCCAGAATTTGGCCATCATGCCGCAATATATGATTTATTTAGTGGTTCACAGTCCACGTTAAGCGCCGTCACGATCTAATTGGCGAAAGTGTAAAAAGAAACTGACCCCCTAGAGCTGCAAACCAAACCAAACGGTCATATTAGACCAGGACCTACGGTTTAAAAATTATTCAAGACCACTAAGCCTGTAGCACCGCAGATAATCGAATCGAAACTTGTGGCACCAGATCTAGTCACTCCGGATATCAGGCCCCGGTAATATAAACAAATTTAATTTTTATATTGTTCGTAGGTAAATTTTCGTTTACGGTAATTAATTTCAAGATCAATGATCTATGGAACATTCTATTTTCGTCGGTTGGGTAGTTCACTGATGTTTGTTAAGATCGGATATTAACGATCACTTTATGGAAATGGTATAGCCACCCACATAGCAAATGACCACTGGAGCAGCATGACGGTCGTTCCATTCTAAATAAGAAGTCTCTCAGGAAGTTAGATGAACAGAGAGGAGACAGTTATTTATCGCCTTTTAAGGGCATAAAAGCCATCGTTCAGCAGGCTGTATCCTTTATGAAATGAAATTAATGTCAGGATCATCCAGGAGGATTTATGTTCTTTCATAAGTTCTTCTTCGTCTTTATTACTACAGGCATCAATTTATTTTTGTATCCATTATTTTTGGATTGGATAATAGAGTAAGTAAATGGTATCGAATAGTTTTTGTTACATCGCTAAATAGACGGATAGGAAGAAAAGGTTTGCCTTCGATTATTATCTTGCCTAATTATTTTAACATGGGGTTGCTTTGGCCGATATTTGGGTAATGATGACTGGAATGTTGTCTGCCAATGAATACAAGGTGACTCGCCGCTAACATATGCATTTCAGCCGTTCTTACAGCAATAAAAAGACTTCATCATTGGGATACCATGCGACAATAAAGCATCGACGGCTGGCGGCTTGGTCAAAGTTTCCCTAGATTTTCTCCTATGCAAATGCAAGAAGTTACGGCCAAATCGCAAAATAAAAAGACTGTTGGGATTTGGCGGATTTTTAGCACCAATTGGTCAATAAGTTTCCAAATGTGGTGATACGTGTTTCTTGTGATGTTTTCGATTCACTTGACTTACAATTTCACCCAGTTACTTGGCATTTTGGAGAACAGATTTTCACACCAAATCCCAACTGCCCGCCCTATTCTGCGATTTTACAGAAATTGTTTAGGTTTTCTATTTTTACGTTTCTCAAATGAGATCAGTTATCTCTCATAATCCTTGAAGATAACACTCGCATCCTGTCCAACTATGGATTGATCGTCAAATACGATAAATATACCACAACAATGAGAAAATATAAGGTCCACTGCAAAACACGAAGTCTGTTGATGTGAAAAAAAAAAATAATAATAATAACTTTTTTCGAAGAGTTAAACATTAGACCACATGCGTGTGTTTACTATATAATAATTCAAACTGTCTTATTTACCAGTATTGTTATTGTATTACAGCAAACAAGTTTAGTTTTCATATTGTTCGTAATTAAATTTTTGATTACAGTATTTAATTTCAAAAGATCATTGACCTATGGAACATTCTATTTTCTTCAGTTGGAGTAGTTCACTGATGTTTGTTAAGTCAGATAATAACGAACACTTTCTCGAAATATAGTATAGCCATCCACACTAACAAATGGCCACTGGAGGCAACATGACGGTCGTTCCATTCTAAAGGGGTCTCTTCAGGAAGTTAGATGAATAGAGAGGAGACAGTTATTTATCTCCTTTTAAGGGGATGAAGCCCATCGTTCACCAGGACTATCGCTGTATCCTTTATGAAATGAAGTGTCAGGATCGTTCCGGAGATATTTATATTCTTTCAAAAGTTCTTATTCATCTTTATTATTGCAGGCATTGAATTTGTTTTTGTATCCATCATTTTTATAGGCTAATAGAGTAAGTAAATGGTGTCGAATGGTCTTTTATTTGTATCACTCAATAGGCAGATAGGAAGAGGAAGTTTTTATCTTCGATTATTTATGAAGCCTGATTACTTTAACATAAAAATTTTCTTTTGCTTCACTATTTGGGTAATGATGACTGGAATGTTGTATGCAATTAATATAAAGCGACTCACATCTAACATTTGCATTTCAGCCGGGCCAAGTCGCAAAATAGGGGCCGTTGGGAATTTTGGCGACTTTGGCATCAGTTGGTCAATAAGTTTTCAAATTTGGTAACCTGTGTTTCTTGAATATTTTCGATTCACTTCACTTACAATTACAGTCCGTTACTTTGCACTTTGGCGAAAAAAAGATTTTTGACGCCAAAACCCAATGGCCCCTATTCTGCGATTTGCCTTCAGCCATTCTTAAAGAAATGAGAAAAATTCATCATTCTGACAATAAAGCATCGAACGGCAGGTTTCTCGGTCAAAATTTTCCAGATTTTCTCCAATGCAAATGCAAGAAGTTACTGCTGAAAGTCCTCCAGAAGACTTTAATCTTATTAAAAAAAATAATAATACTACGGAAAAACAGCTTATTTCTGTTGAGGCCAAATCAATGGCATACGTTGCCAAAAAATGAAAAGTCATACGATCGTAGTGGATATTGGCTTTTAAAGCTTTTTTTTTTTATACTGCTTTTTCTATCTACTTTAACTTTCTTTTCATATGTTGTATTCAACGTGTTTATTTATTTAAAGTACACTTTATATGGTTTTTTTGAATTTTTCTTATTCTGGATTTAATTTTTTTGTACATCTTAGCAGTCTTTGATGAAAATACGGAAAACGAGAACACTCGATAGCGTTTGTGATGCTCATCACCTTGCTTCTTTAGTCATGGTGAGAGTTTTAAGGGTTTTCTCCCATACGAAATGCAAATGCGGGGTAGTTTCCCCTAAAAGTCATCGACGAGATCGAACAAGGGTATGTTCCTGTGCTTACTAGAGCACATCTGCGAATAGTAAATTAAAAGTATCAATTAAAATTTTTTATTAAATTTAGAATGAGCCTATTTCAATTATAAAATCAGAACTGGAAAAAAAAAAATTTAATTAACAAAGACAGTGGACGACGGTGAAACTATGGGAATTGCAAGGGAAAAAGTGAGGGGGAAACTGAACGTGGGAACGGTGTCGGGAGTGTAGTCATAAAATTAGCGTTGTTGATAGTAGGGGATCCATGCCAGTGTGATGGCCTCAGCTGTTTCACGAACAAAAAGAACAAACAAACGTAAAAGGTGGGCTGAGAAGTTCGTAGGCTGACACACAGATGGCGCTACTAGTATTAAGACCATATGATTTTTTGTTAGCCCTAACCTTCAAAAGACACGTGTATAAATTTGATAGCTGTTGCACTATTAGTATGCGAGTTATAGCATTTTTAGTGAAGCAACTTTTGTTAGTTTGAAAAAATGGATAAAAAGGAATTTCGTGTGTTAATAAAGCATTGATTTTTGGCGAAAAAAAATACTATATAAACATTATTCGGACTTTGCACCAGGAAAACCAACCGTAGAGAAGTAGTTTGCTAAATTTAAACGAGACGAAATGAGCACCGAGGACGCCCCAAAGAGGCTGTTACCGACGAAAACATCTAAAAAGGCCTCAAAATAATTTCTGATAACCGTAAAGTGAAGTTGATTGGGATAGCTGAGACCCTAAAGATATCTAAGGAACGTGTTGAACATATCGTGAATGAATATTTGGATATGCGAAAGCTCTGTTCAAAGTGGGTGCCGCGCAGAGTTCACAATCGACCAAAAACAACAACGAATTGATTATTCTAAGCAGTGTTTGGAACTGTTCAATCGTAATAAACCCGAATTTGTGCGTCGATATGTGACAATGGATGAAACATGGCTCCATCATTTCACACCGGAGTCAATCGACAGTCAGCCGAGTGGACTGCACGTGATGAACTCTAAAAATGCTATTACTCACATACTAATAGGGCAACAGCTGTCAAATTTATACACGTATCTTTTGAAGGTTAGGGCTAACTAAAAATTATATGGATTTAATACTAGTAGCGTCATCTATGTGTCAGCCTACTAACTTTTCAGTCCACCTGTTAAATGCTGACAGTAACTCATTTTTATTGCTTGAATTTCAATTTTAACTAATTGCTGTAAGAAAAAAATCCCCAAGAAATCTGGTAAAATGTACAAGCTAATGAAATGAGGATTTTTGCTACACACTTATAAAGCCTGTTCCTCTACTAGTTCCACCCACACGTAAATATACTCTTACATTCAACAAACAAGATTTGCATCTTTGTTTTGATGTATTTTTCATGAAGTTCAACAAAATGTGTAAATTCTCACAATTTTGAACATTAGTGTATTTATACACCCAATAACATATATACTCAACTTATATTTATATCATGCTTTTGAAAATTTTGTGCACAACTGTTATATATGGTATTGTGCTTTCAATATATCACACCTTTCATCATACTTGTTATGAGAATATGCAAATTTGAAGATCTTCAAGCCATCTAGCAGCAACCACTGATTGCATTAAACTTCAATTCTAACATATGTATTTCTGCTATTAACAGAGTTGAAATAAGTCTCAATGTCTTTTTAACTGCATTGAAATATGCATCAACAGCCTGTACTCAGCCATAGACAATTATAGTAATACTGACAAAATACTTGTGCCTAATTTTCAACTATCTTCATTACTAACAAACAAAAAGGATAGAATCTTCTTTGTGGATGAACCTGGTAAAATATTATAATTGCTTACATATAGAAAATAGATTAAACAAAACATTTTATCATTGTTATTTGGACAGAAAATGTTTCAATACTGCAGTCAACAGTAACACAGCATGGGATATTTAAAATTCCAATAAACATAGATTAGCATCTAAAATATACAAAAACTTTTACTATTTATGAAGAATATAGTAACAGAGGTGCCAACCTTAATGGCACTTTAATAAAGCATGAGAAAAATTTTATTGACTTTTGTTGTTTGTCAATAAATGGAGGGAGGAAGCATAAGTGGCAAACACATACCACTAACTTTCAATCGAAATGGCAACGATCTTATAACAAATCCAATCAACATAAATGTACTTTCATAACTGTAGTAGCAATACTTTTTCTGCTGTAATACTTCATGCAAAGAGTTAATTTGATATCTGTTAAGAATAAGAAAATTAATGCTTCATTATATTCAGAACACTTTATGAGGCTGAATATATATATTAGAAAAAAGATTTCAACACATGACTGGGAAATACTTATTTCACATTTATATGAATTATTTACTTTTTTTTTTTTTACTGGCAATTCAGGCTCGTCAAACGTCTCATCCAACATTTTGTCCTTTTTTTTTCACTCGTGTTCCCGTTCTTGTAATTTTTGTTTCTCAATTGTAAAATTCATCAATTAAATCATTCCAAAAAATTTTTAATTAAGATTTTGTACAGATAAAATGTTCTGTACCCATTACAAATAATTTTTTTCTGCTACAATCATGAATGTCTCAAGAAACACTTCCAAATGAAAAAACAAAATTATGCAACTTTGAATGAAGTACATTTTAACTAGGCCCAAGATAAAATATAAAAAGTAGATTCTGAATAATAGGATGTTTCTAATGGAAAATATTTATTAGTTTTCATGATTTTGCTGTATTTCTTATAAAGAATGTAATATGGAAAACTAAAATGGAAGAAAAGGAAATAAATCCTAATGAAGATTAGAGCTCACAACCTTCAGAATTCCAGCTTGCGGCATAAATTTTGATCAAATTGGTGACAAGAGTTCCAAATTTCTTCTAGCAAGACCAAAAGTAAATAGAAATTTATAAAAACAGTACATATATTATTTAATATCACTGTACTTAAAACTTTTTAATACCCTAGAAGATATAACATATTTGATAACTTTCAATGTTTATTATTAGTTTAATCAAATGGAACAAACAAGATGGAATTGTAGTAATCAGTTAAGTGAAATCTATTAAAATACATTGTGATTTGTAAAAATCTAAAAATTGTTTAGATATAATCATATATTGATTAAAATAAATACAAAAATTAAGTAAAGCATTAAGCACTTTGATCAAGTTGATATGAATCTCATTTATTTTGAAAATTTCTGATATTGAGATATTTATTTCTCAAAACTCTGTTATAATATATGTAATGGGATAATTATGATTGAATAAAGATTAAATTAAAATAATAGAAAAAGCAATACATCAAATAAAAATTCAAAATTTATGTAAAAGAAATTTAATGCTTCTTTATACAGATATTTAAATACAATTGTTATTTTTACATACAGTTTAGAAATCCCCACTACTCTTCTGTCAATTCCAATTTTGGTCGTTTAGAAGAAATCTCCACTAGATTTGCATTTTCTGCTTCATATTTCCTTTTCTTAATTCCTTTCATCTTTCTGGTTTGTAATTTTTCATAATTTTGCCTCTCCATGTGGATACGACCATGTGTTGAACCAAAAGTGTCCTTACTTATGTTCTTCACCTTAGTGTGCTTGTGGAAAATTAAAAAAATATATATATTATTCAAAATGTAGCATCTAAATATAAAAATTATTTTCACACATATCATTTTATTCAAAATTCTATGTATACACTGCATGATGAGAGAAACATACTTCTTATTCTAAAATTACCATTTTACGATAACTTTTAAAAATTTATGTATAAAAAAAACTCAACCCTTTTTTTTTTATTGTTCATTTATACTTTCAGTCACAAAAAAAAAAAATTTGGATAACATTACTAATGCATTAATTGCCAAAAACCAAACTTAATTTTTCTGCTACTGTTAAAAAATATATACATAATAAGTGATATACTGAAGAAAAATATTTATTACAATACTCTGAGAATTACATCAATGATTGATGATTAATTTTGATTATATTTACATTTATTAGCATTGTCTATCGAATTTTAACAATAAATACATGAAAAAGTATGATTTCATATTAGTCAAAAACGCTTACAAAATATCTTAATTGAAAGAATTATTTTGTTATATAGATTCAATCAAATTACAAGATTCTTTTTAATGTAATTTATTATAAAAAAATTTTCAAAATATAGAAAATACAGATAATTTTATATTAAATTTACTTTCCATCATTAAGGGGAAATAGTTCAATTACAAGCGACATGAAAAATGATTATACTATTCAAAACATATTTGAATAGATATAAACTTTTAAAAATGTTAACAAAACATATTTTATTGTTCACAATATTTAAAATGAATTATTTCAATACGTATTTTAAAAAATTGGCATTCAACTATTTCTTTCCAACAAAAGCTTTCATATAAATTTAAAGTAATTACTAATAATCAATGCTTTATAGCTGAAAAAAAAAATAAATAAATAAAAATTACCTGTGCCAGATTTTCAATTTATAACCAAGTTAATTGAGAACAAAATGGCTTAATAAATGAAAAACATTTCATTTAAAATTAGCATATATCATAAAATTTAACTATTTTTTGATTTGTTATTAATTTATATGCAAAATAAAAGCCCTAATGAAAAAAAAAAAAAAAAAAAAAAAAAAAGGTTACTATTAAATTGTAAATCATTGAAATATTAGAAATTTGGGCACAGTTGGGAAATAAATTGCTACCTTCAATTGTAAAGGTTTCTTGCATGATTTCTTAAATACATCATCAGGAGCTATTTGCATGCGACGCATTGTAAGATTCATGCGAGGACCCATCTCTATTAACTCCACGCTGGGAGATGGGCTGTCTTCGATTTTCTTTAATTTGCATCTGTAAGACAACAACATCCCATAAGTTATACATATTGTAATAAAAACTAATTTATAAACAATTTCCTGCTTTTCACAAAGTGATATATTTATTATGATAAGGCATTTTTTCCCAATATGAAGATACTTGCTTAGTTAATATTTGTGAGCTTTCATTGAGAGCTATCAAATTTATTTTCCGAGAGAAAAAGAGACACATACATTTTGCAAAAACTTTTATAAGATTCAGATTTGAGTTTTGTTGGAAAAACTCAGGGAAAACACTAACTGGCAATTCAAACAAACACAAGTCCCTTTAATCACAATTACTATCAAGTAATGAACTCTGGTTAGAGTTTATCAAGTATTAACTATTGGTTGATATGAATGAGACAAATATCACTGAATTACTTAATTACAACACAGATATTGATTAAATTGAATTAATAGAATGAGCAAATTGTTCTCATTTAGTAATGAGGAGGAAAACTCAATCCAGACTATTAATGTATTAAAGCAACCTTAAATTTTAGAAGATATAAATAAAGGGTTACAAACATCCAAAACGTAAGTAATACATTTAATGAAAATTGATCTGTCAATAGAGTGCTTTTGGAATTAAAATGATTGTCTACTTTCAATTTTTCAAAAAAAATTAAATGATTGTCTACTTTCAATTTTCAATCAATAAAATGATCTGGAGAAAGAACTGCTTTTAAATAATGACAATAATCAAAACAAAATATGAATTATTCAAACAATGAATCTGTACAGCTCATATTAATAAAATGAAATTGGAATTTATTTGTTGATATTTACGATAATGAATACTATAAATGTTAAATAGTGAAGTATATATTTTTACTTTTATTAAATTTTATTCAAATTATCTTCCTCATATATCTTTAAATGTGTAGGTATTTTTTTTTATAAACCACTACTTTTTTTTAAACTGTCAGCTTCACTTTCATACATGAACAGATAAGTTTATGCATTTGCTTTCCTAAACAAAAAAACAAATCAAACACTATATGAAATATTAAATTTATCTTGCACGTTTTTACAGGACTGTTTATTGTGCTGTATGAGTACTAATCACAATTTTTTTCTCACATTACATGAATTCTTGTTTTCTTGAACATGTTATATGGGAGTTCCCTGTATTATTGTATTTAATTGTATCTCATCTACTTCTCAAATAAATGAAAATGCTTCATTTATATTTCAAGAAATATTTTAATCTAAAATCGATTTCTTTTAAAAAATGATTGACAATTTAATTTATCAGCAATAACATAAATCCTGTATTCAAATTAAAAATACAATTTAAATTAATTTTAAAACAAGTAACAACTATCAAATTAAATTGATAAAATAAAATCCAGCTGAAGAAAAATAAATATAAAGAATTGTTACATACCTGTAAGCTCTGAACAGAATTTTATCATTAACCAGTGCAAATGTTATTACATGTTCCAAACCTTGTAGGTTAATATGGTCAATAACAGGACCTCTGAAGAAATCTTCAACAATGGAAATATATATAAATGTGAAATTTCATAAAAATATCTTGAAAATAATGTATAATTATCAAAATATAGTATTAGGCAAAAGTTTTTAAAATTAACTTTGCAACTAAAATATGAAACTAGTTAAAAAAAAAAAGTGAATTAGGAAAATTATTCATGAATAAGAACATTTAATTTTTAAATAATATATTTAAATGTATCCATACTTAAAAAGCATAAGACTTTGCCTTTTCTTTCACTTTTATGTAGAAAAATATGAATGATGATCATATAAATTATTATAATTTAATATTAAAATATTAATAATAATCCTCATATTAAATTTTTCTTAGCATGGTGAAAAGTTAAAAAAAGATTCCAAAATTTTAATTTGAAGACTTTTTTTTACATAAAGACATATGACATTTAGAAATATAGACTAAATAATTTCCATTTAATTAAACATTTTATATACACATTAAATTTAAGAATTAATTTCAATAATAGAATTTTGAAATGTATATACATGAACATAATTTAAAGTTTAAATTATTGCTTACAATTTTAAACACACAACATTTCTAAAGCATTTATGAAGAAAGTAGGTTTTCAAATGATCAAATATACATATTTACAAACAAATGCATTTGAATAAAAATGTTCAACTAATTGACTTATCTTTTTATCAATTTAACTGTATTTAGTAAAAATTTAGCAAAACATGTAAGTTTTTATGATGTTAATATAAAAGTTAATAATTTGTTATAGACAGCATGCCTTTAATTTAGTAAATAAAATTTGAAATAATCACCTATGAAGAAGTTTTTTATTCTTTTATATTCAGGTTTCTCATCAAAACCTTCAGTAAATAATAGCATTGGTTTATTTCCACAAGGAAATTTTGCAGTCTGAAAATATACAGAAATTTAGTAAAAATCTTGTTTCATGTTAAATTGCATTTTTACTAATAAAAATTATCACAGCCTAACCAGTGCATATTAATAGCTGTTTGTAAATTTAATAATATGAAATGTTCACAAGACTTTACCATGCTCATGAAATGCAAGAGGAACGACTTTTGGTTAATGTCTTTTTAGACTTGTATTTAAAAATTTATACAAAATTATGAAACTAATACACCTCAACTTTTCACCATTCTAATTGAAAATAAAACAAATTATTTCAGTTATTTACTTATAACACTTAATTTCAAAATACAATAATTTTACAATAGTTTTTCTAATAACACAGAAAATATAAAAGATAGTAAACAATATTAATTCATAGTATATTCTAAAAATTTAAATATATCAGATGACAAAAGAACAATACTTCAGCAATTACTAAATGATGATGGTATGCTTAAATAAGCAATGAACATATATAATACACATAGCACATAGGGATGTTTGATCAAAAAAGATTTGATGGGCAAAAGTGAGTAATTATTATTTTTTTTTTTTGTTGTTGTTGTTCTAATGCAGCTGGTAAATACTTACAGTTGTCTTGGATGCCTTAAGGCAAGTGCCACACCGACGTTACTTATTTAGCACTACCCAGGAAATGAGTGTAGCTTACAGATAAGCTACGGATGTGGAGTAACGATACCCCCGCAACACTCTACGATCACGTTAGACCAGAACCTATGGTTTAAACTGGAATCCGAGCCACTACAAACATCCATGGCAATGCGCGGACTCGAACCCGAAACCTGTGGTACTCAGCGGCAGAGCACCAGCCACTCGGCCATTCAGTAATTATAAACATATGAATTGTCAGACACAGCAAATACTAGTTAAAATTTAGATCCTGAGTGAGCATAAAAAATAGTTTGTTTTTTTTATCTGATTCACTCAGTGCAGTATGGTCAGTCACCATTTGAGCACCTTGCTGAATACATGAACAAACTCATCAGTAAAAGTAAAACAAAACATTTTTTAGATTGCTCATTATTATTATTTTTTTAATGAATTGTCATTTTTAAAATGGATAGCATTAAGTCAGATGTGTAATTATAACCATATTTCAGATTGAGATATTGTATAGAATTAGATGGAGTTAAAATTGTATTTAATGATAAAAAAAAAAAAAAAACTTTTTACTATGCAAGCTTATCAAAAATGAAAACAGCTAAGATATATATTTAGAGTATCACTTTGACAGCATGGATTATTAGTTAAAAATAATGAGTTACAAAATTTTGACTTATATTTTATTTACCAATATAATATTTTATAATGAAATGTCAAAAAAATCCATTTTTAATAATCATATTTGTGTTCTATTTACAGATAAATTGCTAGATAGTTTTAGTAATGCATTCTATAATGTGTTATCGAATGAAATTCTTAAAAACATTGACATTCCAATATAATTGTTTAGACAGACACATTAGACACTCCAAGAATTTTGTTTATTTTATTTTCCCATCAGCACTTTCTGATTATCACCATCAGAGATAATTATGTTATATACCCCACCAACATACCCCCTACCCTCCAATAAAACAAAAGAAAATCAGCAAATAAGAAAATTGGCCCAAACTTGCAAGAAACAAGGGGAGGCCAGATGAATACAAAACCCTTTTGACAAAAACTAGCCTTGGTGGGGAGAAGGAAAATTAGTAAAAAATTCTTATCACTAATGTTTTTTTTTTTTTTTTTGTCTTGATATTAGAATGATACAATTTTATTAATTACTGTAAAACTAATGAAAATATGCATAAACACATTCTTTTATATGACCTATACATTTTTATACATGATACAAACTGTCTTCCAGAAATATCTTATTAACAGATAGTTTTTTTGCAATAAAATTCAATATTTAATAAACAAACCTTGAAATCACTCATGGCTTTAAAATTTTCAATACCAAGTTCAAACATATCTAAGATATGAGAATCAAAAAGTCTACCAACAACTAAGTTGTTAGGTCTTTTTTTGTTATGAGATCCAAACATGAATAAACTTGCATCATTTTTTTGGCAGAAAAATTCCTACAAAAATAAAGTTTGAATATAATAAAATATTAGTACAAAATCCATCATTAACTCTCTTCTTAAAAAATTTATATAACTGCATATTACAGCACATAACATGCACCTGTAACTTCAAACTACATTCTATAATTTTTAGATATATTTTATGTAAGCAATCATACATTTCTTAAGTTCTTTATGCTCATTTTATTCATTTTTATATCTGGCACATAATGTGTATCTATAAATTCCGATCTTATTTTTTTGTATTAAAAGTGTGCATTATACACCAAAATATGCAGCATACATACATTGCACACATCGTTGAAAAATGTTGAAATTTTGGGACTACTTATATAAATTAAAATGAAGAATTAGTTGGGAGTATTACAGAAAATTAAAAAGGAAACAGTGCTGCACATTGTGCTTAAAAGAAACATCAAAAAGTGTCACGTTTGAAATATTTTAACAATAATTGGATTTGAAGTGAATGTAGCTCTCAATACTTATGCCTTCAAATGTAGAAGTAGCTTAAGAGAACATAGTTTATCAGCACAATCTAAGAATTTAATTAATCTAGATTTTAAGGAAGGGATTTTGGAGAATATGGTACTGATGTTTTTACTTTAAAATAAATAACTACTTTTTACTTCATACTTAGCCAAAACCTATATTATCATTTTCTACAGCAATAAAATAGTTACACAAAATAACAAATTTTTATCATATATCCAGACAAAGCAGAACAGTTGATATGTCTAAAATTACGCAATTTTTATATTTCAATTTTATATCGTGAGATGTGATAAGAATTTTAATGAAACTTCCAGAGAAAAAAAAATGATGAAAAATTACAAACCAATTTTGAGGCATCTTCCATCGGTTTCATTTCATTTTTCCTATTAAAAGAAAATTAATTATTAGTTAGGACACAAAATATGCATAGTTATTAATATTTCACAAAAATGAAAGATATTCAAATGCATACCTGTTGTAAAATACACAATTTGGTTTTTTCAATTTGACCTGAAAAAAAGTTTTTAAAATGGATACAATTGATTTCACTGAATACACACAGCTAAATTTACAGAAAAGCAACTATATAATGGACAAATTAAAATAAATATTATAACAAGTTACAATTAGTACTCTAAATTCTTGTTAAAATTGGAAGAAATTATACACTGCCAAATATATTTGACAATACATAATCATCACAGCAAATTAGTTATTTGTTAAATCAGTATAAAGAATTATGAATTTATTAATTAAAGAATTTATTTAATTTTTAATAATGAAAGGTTATTGTACTGCTATTTTATATTTACTTTTATAACTAAAAAAATTATCAGAAATAAATTACCATTTTATTTATACTTAAATTTAGAGATACATCACTACAAACATTTATAAATAACCTCATGGTTTTAGAAAAAAGACTTAATATTAACATCAAACAACTACTATTACAAAAAGTTGATAACTTACAAAGTTATTTATTGCAGTAAGTACTACATTATTTGCATTTACACCTCGTATAAATAATGTTTTCTTGTCATTTTCTATAAGCTTAGCTTCCCTGTTTTGAAGGAAACGTTTCCCAGCAAAAGTTTTTGGTTTACTGTCAAAGAGATTAAAATAATATCAGTAAAAAATTTTCAGTTTACAACTTGAATAGAAAACCAAACAATTCAAAATTAGTTAACATTAAATTGATTTCAATACATCAATCAGATATTTAATTGTTAGTAAGTTAAAAATACATTTTGATTTGTGAGCAACAATTCTATAATTCAGCACTGATCAAGAATTCGCTTTCATATTTTTTTCGTAGAGAATGAAGTGTTTCTTGACCTCAAATGCCAAATAGCGACAATTTTGCTAGCATATGTTAGAAATTTAGATTGTCTACAAGGGTTCAGAACATGTATAAAACACCTAACATGTCAGAATAATGAAAAGTTACTGTATTGCTATTTGGCAGTCGACAGTTTAACCCAAAGCAGTGTAGAGGTGCCACCAATGAGAAAGTTCCTGCATATTTTTGTGCAACTACAACCATTTTTTAAATATGTTCAACTGTATAAGAGGAAAAATTCAGAATTAAAAATATTTCCTTATTCTTCTATCTTTAACTGTAGGAATTTAATATGAATAATAAAAAAAATCATTTTATGAAGAATAACTGAAAATTTATATTGATTAGGATCAACATTTAAAAGTTATTTTATGATTTATAGATAATTAATTTATGAAATAGTTATTTAATGCCTTAATTTAGAAAAATTGTAAATTGCCCTTTTTCTCCCTATAATTAATTTTTATTTAAAGGTATGATAGCATTACGCTTTAAACTTAATATATAGAATTGTTAGATAATCTAATAATTAAAAAATGTGCTACCAATTAGAAGAAATCATTCCAAAATTTTCAACAGGAATATCACAGCATTTAGAAATAAACAATAGTATTTATAACAACTATTCTAAAATTAATTAATACATATGAATAAAATCTGTATAACAATTTTATATACATAAATTCAAAGATTAAGCACACAAGAACCTTGATTCAATAAAAAGTTGTCCTTAAAATCATAAGTAATATCACAAGAATATTTTTTTTATATAAAAAGCCATTTATTTTTATTGTAAATCATTAATAGAGAAATAAAATGTTTGATTATGTGTAACTTATTATAATTTTCTGTGTTATAAATTATTAGAGAAAACAGACTACTTATTTGTATAGTCTAATTATATGTATACATATGAAAAAAGAAATAAATACATCCCTTCATTTAGTATAATCTGATACATAAGGGGTAATATTTTGAAATAATTAAAAGGAAATATTTTTAGGCCTACATAAATCTTACAAAAATCTTAGATAGACTACTCATATTCAATTTATTTGCTTTCACATTAATTTTAAATTAAATCGCCTAATTGAATTATGAAAAATGTTTTTATACAGGTTTTTGATATAATTAGAACCTTCCCATGTCAAAATAAAATTAAAAAAAAATTTGCAAATTACAAATTTGTACTTAAAAAAAAGTTACCTCAAAAATGAATCACACATTAAGTTTGATTTGCTATTATAAAATGCTATAAAAAAGTATAGTAGAAAAACAAGTAAATTAAGACATGGGAAGTTCAAAAAAGCCATATTATAGAATGAACCAAATCGTTAGATAACCAAATATAAATCCAAGCTTACCGGCAATAAAACATAGAAAAATTGCAAGTATGTTATTTGTGTAATTTAAAAATAGTCCCTTCGGTCATATATCATGGCCGAGTGGCAAAACGGAAATTCATCAAAACTGCAAAGAATCTAAATCAAATATAATCTGCAAGAAACATACAAAAACTTTAATTACAGAGCTATATTTTTCCAATGAAAGCAAATGTAAAAAAAAATTTGGAACTGGCAGTTGCATAACAGCTTGAAATAAGTTGAAAGAAGAACTCAATTCTATAAATCTGTTGCAAGTTTCATCTGCAAATTATCAGGATGACAATTTTTAACATATGGGCATACATTGTGGTTAGTTGCTTATATGAACAAATGAATATCCAATTGTCAACATATCCTCCTCAGTCGTCATATTTGAACCAAACAAAACATAACTTGAACGGAATTTCAAAATAGAATTCAAAAATATATTTCCTCAAAGCAGCAAATAAAATTTGGAATGCATGAAAATGAAACAAAAAAGATCCATAACTTACTAAAAATGGGCTATAATTTACTAAATAAATCAATACAAAAGTATTAAATGGTGTTCTTAAAGCTTGTGAATACTGTATCACGTATAAAAGTTTATTAACATGCAGGTAAAAGATTTTAATTTGATTTAATTGTTCTTATATGAAACATTATGCACATGTATTTATATTTTCATTTTGTAAAATAGTATTTAAAGCTTTATTTTACATAATTAAAACCAAAAAAAATAAATTAAATTACTTTAAAGCAATAAATTTTCAAATTCTCTTACAGAACACTTTAATTTAATAATTTATATGCATAATGTGTCTGTATGAAAACCTTAGTGTAAGTGTGTACTTGATTGTATTTTTATTCACAAAAAATTTCAGTGATCTATTAATAAATGCTTAATTTGGCAAGTACTTGCATTGAATTAAATGTTTACTAACAGTCCACAGAGTTTTAGATGAATACATATATAGATTTATTCGTAATAGGGAATATCTTTCTAGGTAAACATGAATAAAAATAGTTCTTGCATGAATACCAAAGTTATAATCTTGTTTACCATTTAAAAAATAGAATAATATAAAATTCTTTAATTAAAGGGAAATAATTTTCATTACTTACTTGACTTTAAACTCCATGTGTTTAAAAGAAAAATTTTTTAAACAATTTTAAAGGTTTATGTGTTTTTAACACGAGGTAACTGAGTTGAGTTGCGTTGAAGAGGTACTTTGAGATTTATAATCGAATAAGCTGCTTTATCTCAACTTATCTAATTGCTCTAAAAATAAAGAGAGGGAAAAATTAATACAAATATCTTTTTTTCCTCTCCCTCAATTCTGTTTGTTTTCTAATGTTTCACCTCATTGGTATGTGATTTTTTTCCCCTCTTATTCTGTCTTAATCTCTTTATTACCTTTCTCTATTTGATTTCTTTGGTTCTATGTTATTATTTTGTTGTATAAAATGAGTAGCTAAATTCTAGAATTCTTTTTTAGAACTTTTAGCTAAATTCTAGAATTCTTTTTTTTTTTTTCTGTATTTTTTCTTTGTTTCACCTCGATTTTCTCTTATTTTATGTTCTTTGTGCCTTTTTCTCTATTTGTTTCTTCTTTGGTTCTATGGTGCATGCACGTTTGTACTGTGTAGGCGCAGAATTGTTCGGGTTTTTTTTTAGCTACGAGCGTTTCTCACTGCCTTTACTCAGTAAAGTGCATATTTATTTTCTGTTTTAGTCAGTAGTTTTTTTTTAAATATTTGGTTTTGTTTATTTTATTCTATTATGGCTGTTGTCGAGGGAGTTTCGCTCTCCTCAAACAGCACAACCATGTCTCTCTCCCCTGCTGACCAATCAACCAGTATGCTTCATTTGATTGACGTTAATACTAACCCGACAGCGTTTAACTTTATTCAAGAAATTGATCAACTTAATATTAGCATTAACAATTTTTCATCATTCATTGAGTGCGAAAGCCTCAATGATCATCTGAACAACATTGAAAATTGCTTAAAAATTGAACCTCAAATACCTAATTTAGATCTTTTTTTATACAACTTACGCTTTCTAATATTACCAATAAAAACTTAAGGAAGCAAATGAGTCTCATCTTGCTGAAACTCAATGATTCAAACAACTCGGTAACTACTCCTACTAAAAAGAAAAAACTTAAGGTCACACAAAAGGAAAGAAAAAAAATTTAGCTAAACGGCCTAATACCAGTGATCCCACTGTTATCAAGTTATCTTCCAAATTTGCTTGCCTTAACCCCGATGAAAGTCTTGGTCCTAGTGATGCAGACAACATACCTCCTGCTAAAATTGAAGACATTTCAAAAAAATGTTGATAAATTACATCTGGACGAAAACAGTATGGACACAGATCTCACTAATGACCAGAATATTGCTTCTTCTTGTCCTGCACCCCATACTACTAAATATGTTCCTCCAATTATAATAGACAACATACAAAATTCTACTGAAATTCTTAAGAACTTCAACCAGATTACAAATTCAAAGATTGAAGGACGCCTTTCTGGAGGCAAATTAAAAGTTTTTCCAACCACACCTGATGACTACAGATCCATACGGAAGCAAATTGATCACCTGAAACTTAAAAGTCATACATTTGAATTGCCCCAAGAAAAGCAACTTAAAGTTGTAATTCGCGGACTGCCTTCAGATCTCCCAATTGATGTCATCATGCAGGAACTCCAAATTCTCAACTTTCATCCTGAATTCATCACTCCACTTCGTAATCGTGCTGGTACCGGCAATCTACCTCTGTACCTAATAGTTCTACCAAAAAATGAACAAAACAAAAGAATTTTCGACCTATCCACCTTATATTACTTTAGGGTCAAAGTTGAACCACTCAGAAGAAAATCAGGACCCAGCCAATGCTATAAATGTCAAGAATTCTATCATCATAGCAAATTCTGTACAAGAGACCCTCGATGTCTCAAATGTGCTGGACCTCATGCCACCAAAGAATGCACCAAAAGGCCAGATGAAGCTCCCAAATGCGCCCTTTGCTCTGGAGAGCATACTGCAAATTTCTCAGGTTGTCCTAAAAACCCTGCTAATTTCACTCCTGCTCCTCCCCGAAGGTCAACGCTTGGACGGAGAGACTTAAAAAACAAGCACAACAAATGAAGCCTGAGAACTCCAACCAATTGTCTCTTCCCGCTCATCAGAAGGCTTCTCCAACTCTTCCTCCTTCTTCAGATGACTTTCCAACTCTTCCTACCCAGACCTCTCACCATACTACTTCCTCCAATACTCTGCAGGCTTCCACGGAAACGCCTCCAATTCCACTCATTCTGCAACAATTAGTTGGGGTACTTTCAAATCTTTCTGTTTTAATAAATGCTCTTCAAAATCAACCAGTCAATAACATTCAATAGATCGACCAATAATTCTATCTTATGCGTGACATGGAACTCCAATAGTCTTAAAGGAAAAATTAATGAATTACAAAATTTTATTTCTGAAAATAAACCTCATGTAATTGCTCTCCAAGAAACACATCTTCGACCAGGCGATTCCTTCAAAATTCCAAATTATATCATATATCGCTCCGATCGTCTTACCCACAGAGGAGGAGGCACGGCTATCTGCATTCATAAAAATATTAATCATCATCAAATTCATTTTACTACAACCAGCTTTGAAAACTCTGCTATCGTTATTAATCTCAAGAATAACCTAAAAATTACTGTTGCTAGCATTTATCGCCCTCCAATTGGTAGATTCCTCACACAAGAACTTGATACAATAGCGAACTCCAATCAACAAGTACTTCTACTTGGTGACTTCAATTCCAAGCATCCTGCATGGAATAATGGACGCAGCAACATAAATGGTTCTATTCTCTTCGATTGGACAAATCTTAATGCATTCAATGTTATTGCTCCTAATGATCCCACATATTTCTGCCTTCACAGTCCTTGCAATAGTACTCTTGACATCGCACTTCTTAAAAATTTAAACGCCGGGCCTGCTTCTTCTATCAACGATCTTTCCAGTGATCATAACCCTGTGATAGTTGAAGTCTCTCATAATTCATTTACGCCCTTCCTCAATAGCATAATCACAACTACCAATTGGAATATTTTTACTAAAATTCTCTCTCAAAGCATTCCTGGTAATCCAGTCATCTCCAATATTCAAGATATTGACAAAATAATTGATAAATTTAACTATGCTGTTACTTCTGCTATCAACCTTGCTAGCAAATCTAAAGAACTCAGTACACCACACCAAAAACTTCCTACTGAAATCACCTCTAAAATTGCGGAAAAAAAACAGAATTCGTAAATTATGGCAAGATACCAGGTTTCCTCCGTTCAAGCAATCCGTCAACAAGCTTCAAAAAGAAATAAAGCAAATGATTCACAAATTAAAAAATGACAGATGGAATGAATTTTTATTAGGCCTAAATCCAGAAGATAATTCTCTCTTCAAAATTAACAAACATTTTACCAAAAAATATCCCAAAATTCCTCCACTGGTTGGATCCACAGGTCTTATATTCTCATCTTCTGATAAAGCGAACTCTTTTGCTGAAAACCTTGAACTCTCCTTTCAAGAAAACACTGAACCTTGCGATTACTCTCAAATTGAGCATGTTGAAGATGCAGTAACTTCCTTTCTAGCTGATCATCAAAATTATCATAACAATATTTTTTTTCTCCATCTGACATAGTTAACTTAATCAAGAATCTCAACATTCGGAAATCTTCTGGACCTGACAACATTCCAAATAAAGCCTTAATGTGTCTCCCCCTTAATGCCATTACTCATCTTGCAAAAATCTACAACAGCTGTACTAAATATCACTACTTCCCTCCTATCTGGAAAAAAGCAAATATCATCATGTTCCCTAAACCTGGCCAAGATAGGAAATTTCCTCAAAATTATCGGCCCATCAGTCTCCTTAGCTGTGTAGGAAAACTTTACGAAAAACTCTTAGTGAGACATATTACTTCTTTTTGCGATAAAAATTCCATAATTCCAGCAGAACAATTTGGATTCCGTCAACATCACTCAACTTGTCATCAACTTCTACGTGTCACCAATATCATCACTGAAGGATATAACTATAAATTTTTTACAGGAGGTGTCTTTCTAGATGTCAAAAAGCTTTCGATCGACTGTGGCACAATGGACTGATCTACAAAATGATCAAACTTCAATTTCCAACTTGGATCACACTTATCATTACAAATTATCTTAAAAATAGAACCTTTCAAGTTCGACTTCATAATGAATTCTCCAAAATCGGTCGTATTTGTGCTGGTACACCTCAAGGAAGCGTGCTAAGTCCTATTCTCTACAATATCTTTACCTATGACTTTCCTCAGTGCACTAACATTTCCACTTGCCTATTTGCTGACGATTCTGCTGCTCTTGCCCAAGGTGCTTCTATTCTTTATGTCATCAATACTCTTCAAAATTTTCTGAATATCCTAGAGGATTGGCTAACTAAATGGCGCATCGCAATTAATGTCTCTAAATCTCAAGCTATCATTTTCCGAAAAGGACACGCCAGACAACCATATATTAATCTCTCCCTTTTTGATCAACAAATTGAATGGGCGACTAATATTAAATATCTCGGCTTAATTATAGACAATAAACTTACGTTTCGAGCTCATATTCAAAAAATCAAAGAAAAATGTTGGAAAAAAATTTTATCTCACTCTACCACTCATTAATAAATTTTCTAAATTAACTTTGTCAAACAAACTTCTTCTCTACAAACAAGTTCTCAGGCCTATCCTTACCTATGCTGCCCCAATCTGGGGTCTAGCTGCACAATCTAACAAGAAATCTGTACAAATTATTCAAAACAAACTTCTTCGTATTATCACTGGAGCACCCTGGTTTGTCCGCAACTCTACAATTCATCAAGATTTAAAAATTGACTCTATTGACAACTATATTACTAAACTTTCTAGAAATTTCTTCAATACCATTGCTACTCACGAAAATCCTCTCATCAAGGCACAAACTATATTTACGCAATTGAATGGAAAATACAAGTATCCTTTCTCTACTTCTAAATGGAATCGAAGCCTCAAACCACCATAATTTCCTGCTCACTTATCGCTTTTTAGATATTTTACTTCAACGCATATTTACTGATCATAAATTTCTTGTTACGTTTCCATACCGATGATTTACATTTTTCTTACTTTCTTCTTTTTTCTCTCATCATACGATTACTATTATCTATTTATCATGACTTTTCTTTCCTACTGCCTTCACATACCATTGAGTAGATGAACGCTTCGCGTTCAGGCACTCGACATCTTTATTCCACAGATCCTACAAATACTTAATAAATGATTCAATTATTCATTTTATATTATTTTGTTTAATTATAAACCTTTTAAAAAATATGCAAGTTTTTCATTTTAAAACAAAAATAATACATATTGATTTATTTCATATAATGGCTGAAGATCTATTTATTCAAAATGGGTTGTTGCTTTGCTGAGCCAAGAAGTTTTATGGGATGGTCAAAAATTTTTTTACCCATCTGTTTCTAATAAAATTATAAACATTTATACTCTGAAGAAATTTTATTACATTTTGTATCATATATTTATTATTACTTTATTATGCATTAATTATCACTTATTACAGAACAAATACGTTTTATTCATTTTATAATTTTAATTATAAACCTTTTTTAAAATATGCAGTTTTTCATTTTAAATAATACATATTGATTGAATTGAATTATCATTTGTTCATTTATAAGATTTTTTTTTTTAAATACAAATTAATTATCATTTGTTCATTATATTCTTATTCTCTGTGTTTAGTATAAGTTGTATGTTAATAATTTTAAAATAAGGGTTGATTGTTATAAAAATAAAAATGTTTGCCAAATCGTCACCCCTCTAACTGTCATGAGTCACAAATTTTGGTGCTATCTGCAGTAAAGATTAAAATACCTTGCATACTCTCATTTTGCCTGGCACTTTTTATAGAAAATAGATATAAATCTATTAGAAAACTACTTAAGAAGATAAATATTATTTTTGAAGAAGGTTAATGTGCATTCATTATTCATTTATTTTTTTAAATGGAAACATTTATCATGAGTGAATTTGACAGTTAAAATTTTGTTTCTCAGTTGCAATTCTTTTCTCTAATCATGACAGGAAAAAAAAAATGTGTTGAAGAAAAAAAAAAAAATTAATTCTTTTAATACTAGGTGGTACTCATAATTTTAACATAAATTTGATAGCAAAGTGTTTTTCATGTAATTTTTTAAAGCAGTTCAACATCTTTGCAGAATACATGTGATATTCCTTTAGGCCACTGTAATCTTTTTAAAATAGATATTTCAAAAAGTAAAACTTATGTATATGAAAAAGCCATTGCAGGCATTAAAAGGATTAATCTTTCTAATATATATATTCTCAATGAAATGAGCCTGATTTTATAAAATAGTTCATTCAAATATATGAATAATGAATAGTAATATAATAATTACACAACTTCATTCTTTCCTAGGTTGATGGAAAAAAAAAATGATTTAATTTGGTGTCAACCTAATTATTAAGTAAAATTTATTTATATTTTGAGATACTTCAGATTTTTATTTGCATTTGAATGAACTGAAAATTTTGATAATTAACTGTTTTTTTAAAATTATAGATATTAAAAGAAAACATTTGTGTTTTATTAAAATCATCAATATCTAAAATTTGGCTTAAAAGTTGTTAATATTATTTAGTATGTAAATATCTATTTAAAAATTTTGAGTAATATATTTATATGGGCCCATTGACCTGCTTTATTGAATTCATATTTAAGATCAGTGGTAATTCTTTAATTTATACTATACAATATATGTGTGAAATATGCTTCTTATATAAAGAAAATATTTGTTTAATGGCTTAATCTTATATAACATAATACATAATACATACATAAATATATATATATATATATATGTATATATTATGTTATATATGCAAACTTTTATTCAGAAATATTAACTTAATTGATGAATATTTCTAAAATATTAATAGCTCATATTTTATTTATTGCAGTTGATGGTGCCTCGACTTACTTACTTTCCGCTCCTTGCAGATAAAATACAGAAACACTTTAGTAATCATGTCAAAGAAGATATTGTAGGAGCTGAAATGTGGATTGACTATGATAGCCAACCTCTTAAATGGTAAAGATAACCATATTCCTCTATGCATTTATATTATAAATTTATATATTTTAAAATTAAGGAATTATGATACTGGTTTAAACTATGTAATTATAGTTTATACCAGTATCTATGCCTAACCAGTATGAATGGCCAACCCAAATGATCTTTCGGGTCACTTTGGAAATGCATCATAACTCCGTAGACCGCATATAGAATTATATATCCCTATATTAGATTTAGACCCACTATAGATATTTTTTTTTGGATTGAAAAATTGAAACATAATGAGTTAATATTATTGTGTTTACTATTATTCTTACATGTAAACATAGATAATATAATAATAATGATACTAAATGCACATTGTATATAACACTAAAAATGAAATCATTAAAAAATATTTATTTTACTAGTGCGATATTTGTTTGTGCAAGAATATTATTTTAAAACAAAAGATATTTTTCTCATAATTTTGACAGTTAATTTTTGAATATATGGATGCACAAATAATGTATTATTTAAAAAATTGGATTTCTCTACTTTGGCCATTATAAAATAAATATATTTTGTAAAAGTGTAGTAAATATCACGGGATGGAAAAATGAGCGGCAAGTGAGGCAGCGGGTTGGTCACCCCTGATCAATGCTAAATAATATAACAAGATGATTCACTTAAGTGTAATCTAAGTAAGTTTAATATTATAATGTGAAGCAAATCAATATAATCGATCTTCTTTTATTAAAAATAAATAAGTTTGAATTTCCTAAATAATATATTAAAAAACTTACAATTCTTTATGTCTTGGATTAAATGACCATAATAATTATATAATGCATAGTAAATTTGAACATGTAATTGCTGTCATACTTTTATAATTATTGTTAATATTTTATTTTACATTTAAGTATTATTTTTAAAAATACTGTTTAAAAAATTTAACATATTTGTGGTCTAATAACTATATAAAATAATAAGAATTATGAACATGTGAGTATTATACAAACTGGTTTTTTTTTTTTTTTTCTAAAGGATTAGTTTATTTTCTTTCTTGTACTCAACTGTATTAACTTAAGCTTAGACATGCTGTCAATTTAACTCCAGGTTTTAAACTGGACTAAAGCTAAAAATTAAGTTAAAACTTTCTAAAACTAAGTATTAAATTTTTACTAATTATTAAGCGATCCGGCATTTGAAGCAGATTTTATTTCTTCACATTTTCCAAAAGAATAATTTCATACATATCTTCTGTGTATTCTTACAAACAAATTTCCAGAAAAAGAACCCTTCAATGATAAGGGGGAAGCAAGAATTTTTTAATTTAAATGTAATTTATTTAGTAAAACTTGATATTGTGTTACACATATCAAATTAAAAGTTATTTAAGCTATTATGATATGAAAATGATAATTTTTTAAGATAAAACTGATAAAAATTTTTTTATACTTTTATTAAATAATTTTACTCTCTTAATTATAAAAACATATGTTGTAAAATCTTCTTTACTTTCAAAAATAGAGGTTGACATGAATGTAATCTAGTTTTTGAAAAATTTAACTTTTTCATTATTTGTAAGAACATTTGCAGGAAAATATGTGGATATCTTTTGTTTGCCTCTCATTTACTGTATTTCCTAATGTTACATGGAACTTTATCAACAAATACTAAGATTTAAAAATATTTTCTGTTACCAATATTTTAAAATGAAAAATAATGCATCATTGTTATGTTGCATCTCTTTATTACATGGACAAAAAAGTGTAATTTATAATTTTTGAGAATTTCCTAGAATTTTCAACAAAATGTCTTTGTAAGTGTATTCTCTCACATGAGAAATATACTTACTTTTTAAGTGTAAATTCCCTCATATGTATTGCTAAATTAAACATTTTTTATAAAACTGAGTATTTAATTTAATTTTTGTGTTTTATAATATCTGCTCCATCTTTTTAAATAAATGATTTATGTCTGCATTTTTTTGTTTTTAGGCATTATCCTGTTGGGTTACTTTTTGACTATTATGGCTCAGATGCAAAACTACCATGGAATGTAACAGTGCATTTTAAAGTATGATAATAATACAATTGTTTCACAATTAGAATATTTTTATTTATAATAATTATTCTGCTATTTAAAAGACAAATTGAATTTTCATCTGTATGATAATTTATCAATGTTTATTTTTAAATGCTTTATTATTTAATATTTGTAAAATTTATTATTTAATATTTGTAAAAAATTCATCACCAATTGAAATGCCCATTAAAATGATATATTTTGAAATTATCTTTTTTACCTTCAGCTGTATTAGATCTTTAAAAAAAAATATGTATTGTTTATAATGTATAACTACAAGGAAACTACAACATTAAAAAAAATATGCTACTATTAAAAAGAGTCTATTTATTTTAATAAATATGTTGTAGAAGGGTGCTATTAGTCAAAAATAAATTAAATTTTTAAATACTAACTTTTTTTTTTTTTTTTTTTTTCCCTATGTATTTTTGACCTTTTATTATGGAAATAAACTGCAAGTTGTGTAATAAATTTTTTTCGTAAAATAAGTAAAAATTGTCACAGGATTTCCCAGAATCAGAACTGATTCATTGCCCCAATAAAAGTGCTGTTCAGTCTCATTTCATGTCCACTGTAAAAGAAGCTAGTGCTCTGAAGCATCGGACACAACTGGTACAGAGCATGTTGCCTAAGGAGCATAAAGAACTTTGGCAAGGTTTTGAGAAATGTATGTAAAAATGCCTTTATTTTTATTGACTGTGATCTCTTCAATCATTTCATATTTCATTAAATTCTGAATATCAAAATATTTCTGCCCTATAAGAAATTATTTTTTATTATTGTGGCTTATCACTTAATTAATAAGACATCAGAACAATCTATCTACTTGTAAGTCTTTTTAGAACAGTCATGGGAGAATAACTGCATTTTATGAAAAATGCTGGAAATAACGTGATAAAGAATGAATATTAAATTGGCTTTGGACACATGTCTAATGAATGGCGTGGCTTTGTCTAATGGCATGAAATTTAATTTCGTCAATCACTGATAACTATTGTGAAATTTAACGATATGGTTAATTCTGCTGCTTATTTTACAAAATGAACACATTGTTTGCAAACATATTATTCATGAAGCGGTCATCATCTTAGAAATGATTTAAGTAATACTATTGAAAACCATTCATATGATATGATACAATAGTATTTTTAATCAGTAAGTTCTAATATTTTTTAAATATATACTGTTTCTCTTTTTAATTTATATGATATAGTAATATAGACATATTTGGAAAATGCTAAAATTCTATTTGTATTCTGAAATAGTTTGCTCTGTCAGTTATAAATGCTAATTACTCCAACAAAGGATTCTTTTTAAAGTATGTGGGGTTTTTCTTAATAAATTTGTTCTCATGCAGTTTTTTGAAATTTACTTGAATAAAACCTAAATTAAGAGCTGAATTTCTACAGGATGTCTCAATTGTTTTACATCAATTTGTTTACAATCAATTTGTCATGATTTTTATTATTTTATAAAAATATTGTTGAATTTCATTATTATGTATTAAATATTATACTTTAAATATAGTATATGATCTTTGAAATTGTTATTAATATACATCATTTACATTACTATAGTTTATTTTTCATTCATTTGTATCCTAATATTAATTATTTTATTTGTCATTAATATGCACTATATATGAAAAAATATTCTGAAATCTTTTGCAGATAAATTTGACCAGTTTTGGGCCATTAACAAGAGGTTGATGGAGAATCCTGGTGAACAGTATTTCAAATACATTCCTTTTAGAATATATCAAGTAAGATTTGGCATTGTGTATTGGGAAGTCAACAAACATGTATACTAAGTACTAGGACTGTGAATTAATTTTTAGGATTTTTTTTTCTAAATTCAAAGTTTTCTTGTGTAAAAACTGTGTACATATTATTTTTAAAAATATTATCCATCACTAAAACCAATACATTCCATTTTTTTCGATGTGGTATGTTCATTGTAAATTTCCAGCAGCACTTAATGACTCTCAGTAGCACTTTTCCTTGAAATAAATAGAAAAAGTAAATCTTTCCGCAAATGGTGTTTTATTGGCTTTTAATTCAAATCTTCAGAGTTGAGAAAAATGTTGTCTGCACTTTAGCAAAATGGCACATAGTAAAAAGTAAAGCCTGATGATAGTTTTGACTTGAATATGGTTACAGAAGGTTATGAGGCTTTATAGCATAAGTTATGCCACCTTTTGTAAATCCCTCAAAATTAATTCAGGATCCTAGTATATATATATATTTTGAGATTTTTTTTATAATTTAACTTGTTTTTCATTTAATGTGTGCTGTTTTAAAGTAATTAATCTTCATTCTTGCCAAAATAATTTATTTTATAATATAGTAAATAACAAACACACAATTTATATTTCTTATCTATTGTAAGGTTAAATAAATATTCATTAAGGGGGAAAAAAATCCTTTTTTTTTTTTTTTTTTTTTCAAATTTTTTTTTAATTGCATATTTCTAAAGCAAAATATAGTAGCCTTATTTTTCTAGTTATACAACTTAATTAACATTGAATATTCTCGAATTTTTGTATTCTTTGTTAGTGTATATATAATTAAATTTAAAGTTTGCTATAGGCAAAACAGCTTAACTTTGTGTAAAATATGATGTACTTTTTAGTTATTTAGTTTGATCAGAAAAGGTTTCCTCTGATTAGTTTAATTTTTAATATGCATCTGCAATCATTATTGGGGATAATAAACTATTCATACTTCTTTTATGTAATACTTGGTATTTTTAGTACATAATAAAATTAATTCTATATTAATAAGACAATATAATTCTTTTCAGTTTATTCATTATCGCCAGAAATTCTAAGTTGAATTACAGTGTATAAAATTGTGTTTAATTAATTTCTTTCTTTATTATATTTTATATAGATTTATACTTATTATTTACAACAACATAGATTGCAGAGTTTATATGAAAATTATAATTGAATATCTTTATTACCATTTTTAACTATTGTTGCAAAAACATTATTTAGAATAAATTGTAAAATAAATTAATATGAAGTGTATATTAATAGCATTGAGAGAGATTTTACATTCCAAATTATTTTTTTTTTTAATTAACAAGTATTAAATTATTTATACAATTGCTCTCCTAAGAATAGAGATCCTGAGATAATTAATAATCATTTTTGATATTTCATAAGTTTGAGTTCATAAGTTTGATATTTTTCAACATTAATAAATGAATAAAATATTGAAAAATGAAATGTTGCATAGAACATCAGTCTCTTAAAAAGAAGACAAATTAAGTTAAAATGAGAATACTATGTAATTTTCTCTGTATAATTGATATGGTTTTGTAGTAAGCATTGTTGGCCATATCAAATAATCAGGAAAAAAGATAAGACCTTTTACCCCAAAGCATTTTTCTATTTTTCTCTGTGTTTCATATTTAATGCATTGATATAGAATATGTTTGAAGATAGTTGTGTATGATGCAGTTTTGCTAAGGAATCTGCTAGTTCATTTACCTTTATACCTACATGATCTGTAGTCCATTAATATTGAACTTGGACCTATTAATATTGAAATATCCTAGAATAATACAAAAAGTAGGAATTTGATGATATGCTGCTTCAAGCCATTCAGTGTTGAATTCACCTTTTGTGGAGTAAATATTTATGAGGGAAAAAGATTTATGAGAGAGATGAATTGTGATTGCTTGAATTTCATTATCGGAATGAGAAAGATAAAAGAAATTTATAGTTCTACAAAAAAATATGCATAATGTAGTACTTAAGCTTCCCATATTTATGCTGATAGTTCTGTGAATAAGTTTTCCTAGTAAATGAAATTCATCATCATTAAGAAAGATTCTCTGAATTACAAAAATATGAATATAATGAAAAAAAAAAAAGAGTAGCCAAGGTTTTTCACTTCAAAGGCTTCTGGCATTCCATTTAACAATTTAAATTATTAAAGAATATGAAAAAAGAAGATTAAACAGAAAAAATAATTATAAAAGGATCTAAGAAAAGAGCTAATAATGTTTATCAAGTAGTCATGTGTAACTGGGCATTGTTTTTTGATAATAAGTGGTATTTTAGGTAAAGAGCTTTAATCCATTTGCTTAGAGACTGTTGTCAAGAACTTGCAAGAATTCAAATCCAAATTTTCTTGTTTTAAATTTCTTTTTATTCTTGATACTGGATATATGCTTGATATTTGGGGGAGAGGAGAGTTTTTTCAATGATTGCCAGAATTATGCTAGTACAGCAATGATATTTTTTTATGTGTTTTAATGGATTCTTGTAAAGAAGCTACTTGAACTAGTAATATGTCCTTAATCATTTTCTACAATTCCAAAGTGGGCTGTTTAAATAAATAGGTAATTTCTTTCTTAATGAAATTAGAATGTATAGTTGATATAGTTTGGAGTTTTGACTAGAATGTTTCATCATTCTTCACGTGATATAATCTGCAAGCTTCAGTAAAGGACATACAATTTTGAGTTTCAAATTAAAAAAAAATTTTCTTTCTAATTTTTCTTTGAGCATTTTATCTCTGTGCCTTTGGGAATCACTACACAGAATATACCAAGGAAATTTGAAGTATAAGATGAGAGAAAACATGAGATCCACTGCATTGCTCCCAAATAACATAACTTCTGCACCTCCTGTCATATAAGTAAATGAAAAGCAGTTCCAACACTGTTGGGATTTATCAAAAAATAAAGTATTTTTGCCTAGTGAGCCACATTTTAATATATTCTGGTATTATAGTGTCTAGGATAATTACATAACAGGGATGATTAAATTGTTTTTATTACTTGCAAATCATCGAAAGTTCAGTTACATAAAAGTTATTTTCGTCTTAAAATTCATTGTCTAATTCTGCTAGTTTTATATCAATTGGTATATTAGGGATCAGAAATTGTGTGGAAATTTTTTCAGAGAAATAAGATGCATTCACCTTAATACTTATAATTTCTTTAATGGTGGCCAGTTCTTGAGCAGTGACGAAATGATTCATGTTTGCTACATGTTATTCATGTTTTCAAAATTTTGTGACTTTTGTGGTTAAATTATTCTTCAGATTTTTTGGATAAGCCTTTGAAATTGTTCCATTTGGAACCTAAAATAAAAGTCTAGATGACTGAGTTTCATGCTGGAAAGTCATCTGTAGTTCTAAAATATTAAATTTCACTTTAAAATAAAATTCCTTCTCAGAGTTATACTATAAAAGAAGAATTTAAGGTGGCACTCTCCATATTAGAATTAATAAATTAAACAATACTAGGTAGAAACAATTCAGTCTACATTGAAAAAGAATTGTTAAATCGAACAAACATATTGGATATAAAAGAAATCGTAAAAATAATAAAGAAAAAAATATAGGTGGTTTATGCGAATTGAGAGTAAAATAAAAAATTTTAGTAAGTAATTTACGTCCTTTGGAATGTCCCCCTCCCCCAAAAAGCAATTGGAAAAGCTGGAATAAAGCAACCACCCTTGCTGTGGAATCCAAGACTTTTACTTTTTATTTTATTACCCATGAAATTATGGATACTGTTTTGGGAAGTTGGTTTATTTTAAAAAAATTTTTTTTTTTTTTTAAGAGTAATTACTAAGTAATTTTATGGGTAACCTGTATATTGTTCCTGCTTATTATATTTTAGTTTTTTTTATAATAATTTGATAAAAAAATATTTTCTTTTAATATGATTAAAAATATTATTTCTTGCAAAATTCTTAAATAATGAATAGTAATTTTTCATGAATTTCAATACACATATAATCAATTATGTAAATACAAAATAAAAATAAAAAATGCTAAAAAAATATGTAAATGCATGCAGTGCTGAAATCCTCATTCTTTTCAAGATAGAATTTCCATTCTGTAGTATTACTTCCAAAATAAGTAATAAAAATAAAATATTTGTAATAAGATAAAAAAAAAAAAAATGCTGTTGGATGATGAACTTCAAATGACTGAATTGTAATTATCATTCATAATAAATTCAAATAATAAAGGAATTATGTAATACATTTTTTTTTTTTATATTGAAAGATGTGATAGAAAAAACTACCATAATGTTTTTACCAAATACTAATATAATACATGAACGTAAATAAAGCATTTTAAAGAGACAATCTGAGTGGATACAGCATGTACCCTCAATTAATAATATTCTAATTTCCTTGCATTTTAAAGATTTTAAGGAACTCTTTGTGTAGGAATGTTTAAAAAAATATTTATGATACTAACAAAATAAAAACTAATTTGCAATATAATACTTATTTTTCAGAATCTTTAAAACTGTCTTAACATGAAGAACTGCCTAGTCTACTGTAAATGGAGGATTACCATATTTATATCATTTCTGGTCAAATGAATTTGAATTTTTGTGTAGTTTGCTATAATAACATTGTATTTTATACTAATTATTGTTGCAGCCCAGTGTTTCCTTAATTCAAGGATTAATCAAGCCTGTTCATGAATCTGGAGAACAAGCTTTGCTCAGGGATTTGTTGAAAGCTTTTGTACCTGAATTTGTGGATAAAATTGGTAAGCCTTAAATTATTTTTCAATATTTGTAACTCCAATTACCATTTATTTGTATATAGTCATGTTCAAAATATTACTGTAATTTTACCGAAACCTTCTAATTATATAAAAATAAGAAAACTTATTCTCATATGTGAATTGCTGTACTAGAGGTGTTTATAAAATTAAACTTAGCTTTAATTAGAGCTTATTGAAAGTAAAAATCCTCAAAAGCATTAATTAGTTGCAGAAATCATTTAATCTTATCATATGAATATATATAATAAATTACAATAGTATTTGTTTCATCTGACAACATCAATAAAAATGAGAAATATTTTTAAAATACAGTAGCAGTTGTGTTATACCTTAAAAATAAATAAACAAAATAAAATAAAAAATTGTATATCATTACTAGTGTTTTGATATGATAGTGGTTTTGATCAGATTTCTCTTATTCAAGATAAATTGAATAGTATATGCACCTGTAATTTTTAATAAAATTTTAAATTCCCAAAATTTTTACAATGCACCTTATACAATATTATTATACAATTGCCTTATTTAATGTAATTGTATAAACAAGAAAGAAGTGCATGTGTATGTAAGAAGTAATGTTACATAAAAAAAAATTTTGTGTGTAACATTTATTTAGCATCTTTATTCTATGCATTAAAAAATATTCATTGAAAGAGCCTAATATGAGAAACAAAAACCACACAAAAAGTTTTTCACTGGATTTTTGTAGCATCCAAGTGATATTCTTGGAACACACACAAAAGTTTAAAGTTACGTAATAACGTGTTTTTATTAGTGTTCTGCTATTATATCAGGAATACAAGCACACTGCTAATATTTGCTATTAAATTTTAATGAAGAAGTTCTTTTTGATGTCTATATTGATATTATTATTGGTAAATGCAAAAAAAAAAAATAAATAAATAAAAATAATAATAAGGGCTTTTCAGTTAATAAATATCTTAATTTTTCAAAAATTATATTTTTTTTTTTGTATTATTTGTTTTATTTGTATTCACTATCGATTTGTTTGGAATACTTTATATTTATGATATCAATGCTGTTACTAATAAATATTATTTATTTTAAATACTATATTAATCATATAATTTTTTTAACAAATTTTGAAACTTTAAAAATATTTTTTAATAAATGAAAGGTATAAAGTAACATATGCTAGTGAGCTTTTTGTATAAAGATATAAAAACTTTTTTTCCTTTTAAAATTGTCTATTTTACATTAGTCTTATTAAAAAGTATATAATTAATTTTCAATAATAAATCTATTGATGTTACTTGATTAACTAATTCATTTTAAACTTGTTAATATAAATAAATTGAAAATTGTCATTCTTTTTAACAATCTTGAATTGTATGTAATTAAAATGGGCATTATTCAAACTGTCATTTTAAACATGTTGAATTGGATTTCTGATTTTACCAATGTTTTTAATTGTTTCATCAAAATTTCAAATGGGAATTGCATCTCAAAATTTTTGAATCATAAACCTCACTTCAAAATATTTTTTATGTTGTACATTTTTACTAATATTAGATCTTAAGTCAGTAAATAAATTATAAAGCAGCTTGACTTATCTTAAAATCATTTTATGTCTTATATTGAATGTCTGAAAAGCATTTGCACACCTTGAATATTCATTAAAATATATTTTATGTTTACTAATCTTCAATTTTTAACGAGAGTTTTGTTTTTCCATTGCTTTACAGAAACAAGTAGCAAATCTCCCAATAACTTACGAAAGCAATAAAATGCAAACAAGTTTCTATGAATTTTGATGAAAATCCCTACATGTAAACATACAAGATTGGTTTGTGTAGCCAATGGTGCACATAATATGAAAATTTTTTTGACAATATTTGCAACGTTATATAATCCCCTTTTTTAAATTACAGATATTTTCAAAAGTAAATATGTTTAGTAAAGGGTAATGATTTCATTTTAAAATTGAAGCTTTTGTTTCAGGTTCCAAATATAAATTAATATTACAAGGCATTGAGCCTCCACTCAGCATGCATCTCCAATGGATGAGCGAGCATCTCAGCTATGCTGATAATTTCCTACATATTGTACTTCAACCAAAGGATTGAATATTTTCAATCACATTCATATTATAATCAAAATATTTAAAATCACTGCTGCACCACAGAAATTTTTCTTCATGTACATATATAAAACTACTTTTTTTTTAGAAAAATGACTTAAAATATTTTTAATGTTTTAATTACAAAATTTTAAAAGCACACATTATATGAAAAGAAATAGTTTGGCATTATATTTTGATTAAATGAAATCAGATTCTTTGTAGTCTTGCATTATATTTATGTGATTACTGTAGATGCATAAACTTCAAAGGCAGTTGATATGAAAGATTAGACGATTTACAATAATCACTCATAACTAATTATTGAAAGTATTTTCTTTGTTCTGTATATTGCAATTTTTGTATATAATTTATTACTATAGTTCAATGAATTTAATTTATTTGACTGTTTTTTTAAGCAAAATATTTAGAAATTTGATTAATAAAAAAAAAATTGTATTTTTCATAAATTTAGCACGATTATTTTCAGTAAATTTTGATTGACATTGTAACTATGAAAACATAATAAGTTCATTTAATCTGTGATATACTATACAAAGCTGTTTATTTTATTTATTGTAATGCACCCAAAATTTTCAAACCATTGCATCTTTAATTTTTTTTTTTTTGTAAGAGCTTAAGAAATTGTAATAAATGATTGTATAAAATAGTAATTTTTTTTTATAAATGATTTGCCTTTTATAATGTTGTAAATTTCTTCAGAGTATTTTACTCATTTCCTTGCTTATATACAAATCAATTTTTACATTAGAATTTTTAAAAGGTTATGTGAATTTTATTTTAAACTATAAAATAATCCCTATAACCTCATTTATTTTTAAAGTATTGAAAAATTAAATGACTTTATTATTTTGCTACATGCAAATGAAGTTTTAATTATTTTATATGAATATTATACCCAATAATTACTAGACATTAATATTCTTACACCATATCAAGATAATCTTTCATTGAATAAATATTTTTTTTACTTTATAATATCTTAAATTTCCATAATTGATTAATACATTCGTTGAAATTACATTTTGTTTGAGTGATTTGAATGTAATTGCACACTATCACACTGTAGTTTTTTTTTTTTAATTTTTCAAGTTGTATTTAAGAATGTCAACTAATTATCTTTCAATAGGTTAAAATATTTGAGTTTCCTCTTTATGGTTTAATGGTGGCAGTCTGAGGTGTCCATCTAAACTTGCAGGGCTAATTATTTTTTTCAATAAAAAGTGCTATATCTGCACTTTTTATCTAAATCATCAAACCTGTAGCATAATTTTCGAACATCCAAAAATCTTTCTATTACACATAACTTTAAAATTTCTTTTTTGTTCATTATTTTGGAATCTATTTAAAAAAAATCATGTACTCTTAACAGACAGACAGCTTTAAATAAATACAAGTATAAATTTCAAACCTTTTATTCATATTTCATCCCTCTTCAAATAATTATATAATTCCCCTATCTATTTACAAGTTTTATTATACACTCTGATAAAAAATAAATAGTTACAAACACACTGAAGATTAACTGGATATTACATTTGGAAGTTGAAATGATACATTTTGGCAATTTATTTAGTTAAGAATCTAACAAATAACTATTCATTATCTTAACATTTCAATATCACATTTATCCCAACATATTGAATGGCTCAAAACAATTTATATAAAGGACCACAATATAAACATTACTCAAAATTTATATATATATATTTTTTAACATGAACAATAACATTTTATTGAAAAAACAACAAATGACAAAGCACATTTTTAGCCATAAATTTTTTAAATATTTCATACAGTTGTTGGAAAACTGTACTATCGAAACATTCAAAATATTAGGATATAATTGGTTGTATCACTCAAAAAATTCCACATTCAAATAAATAGATCTAAAAATTTGCCTAATAAAACAGTCTCTAAATGCAGGCACAAATGGTAACTAGTATTTTTTCTTTGTTTTTTATAAAATAGACCTATTTAATAATTCCTGACACATTATGTGCATTAAAATATAAAAATTATTTATACACAAATATGGTAGAAATCAGGACATTAACTTTTACAAACTACAATTCTTTAAAATATGTTTAATGTTAAGGCTATGTATATTTTACAAGAGAGGGAGAGAAGGCAATTTAGAAGTAAAACAAACCTTTCAAAGTGCTGACTTTTTCAATTAGATATCTATAAACTATAAATATTTTTAATGTATCTTTAATAATAGTCTTATAAAAAAATAAATATGCATTGAAACTTCAGTGACCAGTCAACTAAGAAAAGAAAATTTTAATGTTATAATTTTTACACTTAACCACTTATTCAACAAATAAAGCCATTTTAACAATTTGTACACAAAAATTAGTTAACTGTAAAATTTTTACAGAAACTTCAAGTTTATATTTATTTAGGTTATCTTTAACAATCAATAATAAGGAAGAGAAAATTTTACATATTTTTTATTTAGAATAAGAAATTGAAAATCGAACTTGTGTATCTATTCAATTTCAGACTTTTAAAACTTAAAATATTCTTTAAATCATTCAGTAGTGCATTTATTTTTCAGAGGTTATTTATATTAAATGTAAAAAGTCACATTTATTTGACAGAAACAATTTTAAGTTATAATTTAAACAGTCTAATAATTTTTTTATATTACTAAATCGATTTTCAGAAATTCTGAAAAAAATTTAAACACCAAAAATAATAACATTATAATATTTCCTAACAATTAACATATTTTCTTGTTAAACAAATAAAAATAATGATATAATATTTTTCTTAGTAACTACTTGCAAGGTGGGGAAAAAAATTAAAAGAAAAGTATGATGGAATGTATTTATTAAATCATGTAGTTTTTATTTAATCTAAATGAATTAAAAAATGTAAAATTAAGCACTTAACAAAATGCTGTCAAAATGTAACTACAAAGATAATTGGTAGCAAAAATGATTGTAAGACATCACATAATGCACTTTAAATGTACTATCATATGGAACTTGAAACCATCAGCTAAAGGACCACTGACATTTTAAAATCAGCCAAAGTCGTAGAACATTTTCAGTAATATATTCCAAATACACCAAAATTTTTTATTACAATCTACTTGCAACAACTTTTGCATTTTGGTCCCAAAAGAAATATTGGCAGTGAAAAAATTAAAAAAAGAATTTTTGAAATATATTATAAGGATATCAAGACAAACAATTTTTTTTTACAAATTTTTACTGTAACTCTATGATATATTTTATTAACAGATACATGAAATAATGGTGCCATAAAAATACCAACAGAAAAATACTTTCTTTTTAAAAAGTCAATTATTACCAATACTCTAATTTTTAAGGAGAAATATGGCTATTCTTGTATACTTGAAAAGTAAAAAAAAGTTTAAATACTTTTTTTTCAAGTAATTTTATCTTAACAGCTTCATAATTATATATTGATAATTAATATCTATGTTCTTCAGGAACAAGCAAAATAAATATTTATGATAAATAATGGAAAATTTTTTTCTAAAAATTTTAAACTATACATAATTATAATACAAACATTCATGAATCTATAAATGAAAAAACAGAGGAAAAGTTCAAATAAAATAAAAACTGCAGATTTCTTTAACTAAAAAGGAGTTAAATATTACAATAACAACTGAATCCTGCAATTTCTACTGGAAGTTACAGAAAAATTAAACTATTCATAACTACCTTTTACAAACATTTTAAAATTGTTTTGTTAAAATAAGCTAATTTCAAAAAATTGAAATCAAAAATCAAATTCTTCAACTTTTATAGTATACAACTACTTTATTCATAAACAACTACTATGCATTTTGAAAATAACTAAATATAATTTTCCTGAATGCAAAATATAAAATTTACCTCATTTTTAGAAACGGGCAAAAAAAATATATGTTAAAATATTTCAGATAAAATTCATTATAAAAAAATTTTTTAAATGAAGCTAGTTTTACTTTTGTATTCAATACTTTATAGTAATTAATAAAAAAATAATGGGAGGGAAAAAAAATTCCAAAATTCTGGATGCATTGCTTAATATATGTTTAGTACTGTATATGCTGAGAATTTTTAGAACTTTTTTTTAAAGTTTAAGTGAGGACGTCAACTTATATACAGCTCATCATCTCACAAAAAACACAGGTACTTTTCCATTAGATGGCTTTCTTTTATGTAATCACCAAAACAAAAAATCTGATGTTGACGAAATTTTAGCCTGGCTAATAGAAAAGTACCAAAATGTACACCAGAAAAAATAAATGTTACAGCAGGAATTTATTATTATTATCTTTTTTTATATGTCAGTTTATATATGGGTTTTGAACTTTGGTAAATTTTTTGAAGAAAAAAATGCATTCTCAGTTTACTCATGGATAGGCTTTTATTTGGAAATATACAGTGTTTAAATTTTACCAAGTACTTGTATTGTAATTTTTTATTTTGCCAGTTTCAGAATCTGGACAAAAATTATATATCCAATAAAATATTAAAAAAACGTTCTTTTAAGGGAAGCTACCATAGCAATTTTTTTTCTTGTGCATAGAACACAATATACTCTATGCACTATAATTTTAAATAATGCAGCATTTTGTTCATAAATGTACATTGTTCATAGCACCAAAGTGTCCAGAACTGATTACAATCAATACCAGCTCTGTTCCCTCTGTTTTTAAAGAAAAATAACAAAAGAAAATAGATAAAGGTTAATGGAAGAAATATATATTCTTTCTCATAAATGTAGAATTAATATTAAAATTTTATAATGTATAGTTTACTATATTTATCACTTTTTAAATGACTCTTGTTGAAATGTTGACATCAATCTAAAATAAGGGGACAATTTTATTTGAACTGTACAGCTGATGTAGTTTTATTGTGTATACCTGGAATGCTTTCATAAAATTAAATAACTGCAAAAAGGTTAATAACAATATTTTTAAAATATAGCAAAAAAATGAGGATAATAATATATAGCTAAAAACCAATAGAATATACACAATCTATTATTTAAGAACATTTTATCTATAAATTTACAGCAAAAAGAGGGGCCTTTTAAAAGCATTTTCATGTATTTTTGTTATATTTAAAATGATATCAAAACAACAAAAGTGGCTATTCAATCTTTTTTTATTATTATTATTATTTTTTTAAAGTTTGAAAGAAAATTAAAATTGCCTGTAAATTGCTCTTCTGTACAATGAAACTTTCTAGGATAAAGTAGAAGATTTTGGAACTTCAGTAATTATCTTTAAATTGAGGACAGCATTCCAGGTAGACATAAATTGCTTCTCATCCTTGGATCAAATGAAATATCTAGTCTTTCTTCAGACCCAAGGAATTGAAAAGAAAAGAGTCATTTAAGGAAAAGGTGTGGCCTATCAGCTGCCCACCCTATAGGCAGGATTCTTGCCCTTGATCGGTAAAGGATGCGCTTCTGTATTGAGCACCCAGCTGTCCAAGGGAATGAGGTCATCTTCAGAGAAAAGCAAGTAGAGGTACTTGAGTGTCTCGGCTAGGAAGAAACTCTGCTGGACATCATCTTTGGCACTGTCCACCATATATACATTCTTCAAACCAGAGAAGCCACCATCCACTCGACAGTGCTTGTCAATTGCCTGTAACAGGAAACAATTTCATTTAATTTTTCTTACACTTTTATGTTACAGAAAAAATTCAAAATAGCTCGAATGAAAAACAAACAAATATACATAGTCTTATAAAAGAAATGCCTATGTTTAAAATACCCGTATTTCTTTGTTGAGAAAAGTATGTAAATCATTAACCATAACATAAAAGCAATATTACTTAATAGATCTGTTAATGTCTTTCTAATCAAACAAATTATATGGTTGCCTTTGTCTACATTTTCAATAGATGACCATAGTTTTACCTATCTTAAATGTTACCTTTTCATTAAGGGAGGATAGAAGTCATATCAAATTTGAATTTTTTTATAATTAACTTTAATTTTATTGATTTCTTATTTTGAGTGCTTATCTTCATAATGTACTTGTAGATGATTTTATTTAATATATACATGAAAGATAATGTCTAAATCTAATGTTTTTAGGGGCGAAAAACACCCTTATTAAAATAATTTAAATATTCATAATTTCTTTTATTAAATCAAAATCTTAATGATCATTTTTTTCATTTATTATTGTAGATGTAACAATATATTTATATTAGGTTTTTAACATAAAAAAATTTTATTAATGAAAGTTAACATATTTAATTATAATTTAGAATATGCTCCAATAATTGTAAAATAGATTTAAATATTTTTTTTTGCACACAAAATAAGTTGGGAAAAAAAAAGTTTCAAATCATTAAAGAATACCTGAGCAGCTTCCCAACCCCATTGCCTGTACTTAGGATCTTTTGTGACCCTCCATAGCACAAAATAGCTCTCAATCACTTCAGGCCTCTGAATGTAGTATTTCTCATTTTGTTTTAGAGCTTTTGCTTCACTTGCATCAGAAAAACGGAAAGATTCTGGCCCTAATTTAGTAGCTGAAAAATAAATGAGGTTAAAAAGGAATGATTATTTCCCCCTAAATATAAACAATAAATAACTATATTGCTAAAGAAATATAGGTTTCATAGGAAACTTTTTATAACATTTTAGATACCATTAATAAGTCTTATAATTCTTAAAATAAAAAAAATGCATCACATTTTAAAATTTTTATTGTATATAATTTAACTGTTAGTCTCCTTGAATATTTTCAGAAAAGATTTGGCATTACCTAGCACACCATGGGAAATACTACAGTGCATCCATATTGTGCCATTGCAATTTGAAACAATCTTTGGAGTGGCATTCAAAACCTTTGTCTTTTAACTCAATTGTAGTTTTTGTCTTGGATTTATTAAGGTTATTTTTCGTTTGAATACAGGAAATTTCATGTTATTTTTATCTGGTTCATAGACGCAGAATATCTTCTGATTTAGAATACAAAGTGCTGATTGTCAAGTTGTTTCAGATTTATGTGATACAACAATAATTTCATACTTATCATTATTGACGTATTTTTATTTTCTAAACAAATCTGTATTGATCAGTCCAAGGTTTCAGAATTTTTAAATGCAAAATAAATAAAATATTTAATTTTCAGGAAAAATGAAAAGGTTAATTGTTGTAATGTTTTTGTTTAAGCAAGAGTTTAAATAGAAAATAAGCATTGCTATTTCTCACTAGTGCTATATTTTTACTTATCTATTTCTATGGAATTTCTTTTTACATAAAATATTCATTTTGAATTTGTTGTAAACACTCTGTTTTATCATTCAGGACAGAAATAAATAGTTTTAAACGGAATTTTACAACCACTCTCTAACCAATAATTCTAAGTTTTGATATTCAAATATTTAAAAACAATTTTTTTCTCATAACTGAAGAAATTTTGACAACACTAAAAATGTTTTTTAAAATACTTACCAGTTCTGTCATAGGATTCGTGACAAGTATGAGTGAGATCTTTTCCTAACTGTAAATAATAATTTTGCCTGGTAGGAGGCATAAATTCAGAGCCAATAGCAAAAAAGCCCCCTAGAAGGAATATTGCATGATTATTTTATTTTTATAACTTATGAACCTTGTAAATATATCATTGAAAATGCAAATTTACTATGGCAAGACTGATTAGAATTAAATAATTGCTGCATTTATTAAAAATTTAATTTAATATTAAGTTGCAAATAAAATATATGCTCTAACCTTATATATAACAAAATTCATAAGCAGATTTAAATACCACAGATAATAATTGAATATTAAACATTTCCAGTTAAAAAAGATTGAAGGAAAATAAAATCATATGAAAAAATATGCAATAAGGAACAAAAGTATTTTCCTCATTTATTCCGATGTGTAAGTAAAATAAATTGTACCGCTTACAAATCCTTAAAATTCAAAAAGACAAAACAAAGAGTATTCAATATATTTTATCATAACCAATTAAATCATTAATTCATCTTTACTATTTTACATACAAACAAAAATGAATAACTCATAACTATATTTTATTATTTTTATATTTTAACCCGGACTATATAACACATTTAAAATAACAATTCAACAATCTGAAATGAAGGGAAGATGTGGTTAAAATTCACAGAAAGCTTTACACAATGGTTTGTGGGAAGGTTTTAATACCTGCACCAGTTGATAGGTATATGTTTCTATTCTTTTTGTCCCATTCAATATGAAACATCCTGTGTGTATATATAATACAAAATAAATAACTGAACTTACCTGCAAAAACATGCAAGATGATCCATTTTATGTTCAAATCTATCATATTTTAAATCAGCTAAATATCTGAGTCCACTTTTCGAGGTGAATACAAGTTTATCATTTATAGCCTAGATTTAAAAGATAAAGAGTGATGAAACATTTATAGAATGTCTTAATTTTTAAAATGCAATTTAATCTAAACAAATTTTTATTTCCATTTATACTTTAAAAATATAATATGCATTCGTATCAATAAAAAATTTTTTAAAAGGGCACATAAATAAATGGCAATTTTTTTCCCTTTATGAAGTTCTGATTGAAACTAATGTTTAAATAATTGAATAATTAATTAATAACTTAAAGATTCATAAAAAATATAAAACACAGGGGGAAAAAAAAAAAACTTTAAGATTATTTGTATTGTCGAGATTTATGTAAATGTTTGCTTATAGTTTATGGCAATGTCCTCTTTGTAAAATAGTTTTACTTGACTTGTCTTTGAGATTTATGATTCCCAATTGGCTGCTTTATCTGGAAATATCCAATTGTGGTTGAATAGAGAAAAAGCAAAATCTATGACATATGGACTTGCGACTCAAGGTGGGAAAACGCAATAATTTTCTTCTTTTGACTAAGAAATTTTGAGCTTTGCAAGGAAGGTACAACAAAAGCATAAACTAATGAGTACCAGGAAACCTTTTTCTTGGTCATAGACAATGCTATCAATTTAAAAATCATGGCTAAAATTAGATAGCGGGAAAAAAAAAAAAACAAACCTTGGCCCCCTGCTTTCAAATAACTAAATTAATAACAAATTTTAATTGAAAATAGCATGAAAAAGAAACTTTTCAAGGAAATTAGACTTTTAAATAGAGCCTGGAAAGTAAAAAAGGAATATGCCAGGTAAATTTCTTACTTTATTAAACATGTTGCAGAAATCACAATATTGTTTGAATTAATGTTTTATGAATTACATTAAAAATCCTAGAGAAGGATAGCACATTGTAACAAAACTGTTCTGTAATTTGTTTCTGTGATTCACATATTGCTTACAATAAAAAAGAAGTTACTCCATCATTTCTGGATTGTCACAATATGTATATAATTTATATATTTGTATAATTGTTTTTTTTTTTTTAATAAAGCTTTCAACAAAAGTTTCAAAGAAAGTGTAGAAGCAGATGAGTATATAGTATAAAAATATACAATGTGTTTCTTTATGCAATTCTCTCTTACACACTATAATTAATAATATATTTGAAAATGAAAATAAAGTCTTTATTAAAAATCTTCATCCTAAACTCACTTCTGCAGATTCTTGGAACATTTGCAGAGCTTGAACATCTTCTCCATTAGACTGAATCCAAGATTTCAGAAGATATTCATAAAAGCTGTCACCCAAAGCTCCCATGGACATATGATCTATTGAAATCAACATACATATTAAATAGAAAATATTAATAATAAAGTAAACAATTTTTTCATAAAATTAAAGTTAAAAGAAAAATTTATATAAACTAAGTAAAATCAATATTATATATGCATTAAAAGTAAAATTTAATGAACAATATTGATTATTGGTAAATTATTCCATTAATCCTTTAAATTTTGCATTCTAGTATGATTGTAAAAATATAAGTTCCTTTTGAAAAAAATAAGAAAAGAAATGTTAGTGTAGTATAAAATATGAAAGATTGCAAAATTTAATGGATATTTTATTTATTTAGTCGAGGCACATGGGGAAAAAAAAAAAGAGAGCAGGTGCAATATATAACAAAAAATTGTTATATGTATTAAAATAGAATATTAGGTTCAAACTGTTAAGTTAATATGCTTAACAAAAAACTTTAATATAATTTTTGCTTTTAGTAAGAAAATAAAAATTATAAAAACGAGAACATTTATTTTAACTTATATCAATCCATATGATGCCCAAAGTCTTCTCAATTATTTAATATATGGAAAAAACAGACACAAGAATATGTTCTTTCTACTTTGCTGTATCATTTATTTTCTCTTGCTGTTATAGGATATATATACAATAAAAGTAGAATATATAATTTTCATTAAAAATTATTTACAAGTAGAAGTTATAAATATCGGATGATATTAACTAAAGTTTGATGCATGATTTTCATATTTTAGTTCTTGAAGGTACAAAGCAAACATAGGCTTAACCAAAAATATTGTGGAAAAAAATGAATTTTCTCATTCATAGTCAGTTAACACATTTGAATTATCCTTTTTCATGAACTTTATCTATCTAGATGTTTGTTTATATTCTTCCCTTCCTTGATGATAATTTGTGAAGAGATTATTTTAGTTGTTTATTATTTGAAGAAAAATACTTATCATTTGTTTCTTTTTAAGCAATTCAAATTTGTTTTTGCAGAAATATTTTTATATTGGATATTTATATTTTCGATATATATCTATGTCTTTATACCATCTTAAACAATTGTTTTCAACAAGTTTTTTTTTTTTTCATCACTCAAAATCATTAATGAAAATGTTACAAAAAATTTATGAAAAAAAGATCATCAAATGTTATAAGAAATTTGGTAATATGAACGGCAAATTTTGCATAAAGTTTTATTAGATAATCCATTCAATAAAACTAAATGAATAAAAAATCAATAAAAATGATGAAAAAAATGAAATGCAATTTATTTAATTTCAAATATTCAACTTTCATGCAATTTAAATTTACTCAGCTAATGATATTTTAATAAATGAAATGAAATAATTTATGTACTAATAAATTTCAGATCTCATTTTATTTTTTATTGTTCACTTGATTGATGATGCATTTATGCAAAATAATTTAAAAAAAATTAATTTACTGACCTAATCTAATGTGCATGTGTGTCGCCTTTTATAATTAAAATCATCAAAAACATATCCTACTAATAGATATGATCGGGTGTTAAATCATGAAAGAAAATAAAGTATCTTTAGTTTTGATGATTTTTAAGAAACTGTGCAGAATTAAAGGTTTTGGATTTTAAATAAAATAATTCCAAAATAATGGCATAACCTGTACATCAAAATGTGCTTGTTTTGGAAGAGCCACTGTAACTACTGGCATTTTTATATATAATGAACAGTTTTCATTTCACTAAATATCAGAAATGTTTTGCTTTTGGATTTTCACAACACAAAAATTATCATTAAGTATGTAGACTTGGTGCTAAATGCAAGAATATTTAACTAAATTAATGTTCAATACATGAATTTTGAATTTGTTAGAATGGCAAAATGCCAACACAGAATATGCACACACTTTTTGTCTAAACACACATGAAAACATAATGTCTTTGTTTAAATTTTTATCTAGTCTTATCTTTTTGCTTTTCTTTCATTATAATTGTAAAATTACTAACCGATGGCCATGGGCATGTAAAGAGCAAAGTTAATTTTATTTTCTGATATTTTAATCCGATGAGTTTATTTTTAAGAATATAATAAAATTAGAGGGTTGGAAAATAAATTGATGAAAAACTAATGCTGTAAATGTTCAGCCTCCTTTTTCTTTACATTAAGTTAACTGATGGTACAAAGTTAATTTTTATATCTGATATAAATTTGTAGCTTGAAATCCAACGATAATAAAAATACAGCTTTTATTTAATTGAAAAATAATTAATTTTTTAAAAATTTTTTTATCTATAAATCTGATAAAAAAATAATAATTTAGGAGGGAAAAAAAACTGAAATTCTAAGAGTTATAAGTTTGTAAATTATACTAGAAAATATATACATTTCATACATTCATATAGATGATAAAAATGAATACATCTATGCAATTTTGAATATGTATTATTAACAAACTATAAATAAAATAGTATAACTTTATAAAAAGCACTTAATTTGGAAAAAAAAAATAATTAAACTTACGTTGTCCCCAGTGACCAGTTTTGGGATTTAAATAATTTGGGAAGAGTCCTTGAGGCTTCTCCATCTTAGCTAAAACATCTCTAATGTGGTTTACCTTCTCTTTGTATACTGGGTTTCCAGTAATGTCACTCAAATATGTAAATTCCAAGTGCAATGTGCCAAATTCGGCAAGAATGGAACTGGAACTAGAAGCCCAAGCATAGTTCTTACTAGCTCCACTACAGGTGGGGGAAAAATTATTAATAGTTGAAATATACAAAGCACTTTCTACAAATGAATTTAGATAAAGATACATAATAAAATTGTATAAAAGATTTTTTTAAATAAATTAGTACTTCTAATAAATTAAGTACTAAAAAATAAATATCAAAATCAGTCACATATAGTAATAATGCATGCTAACTTGGGAGATACAAGTTTCTTGATATTTTCTGCTCAATTTTCTTAAGACTATTTGTAGTTTCAACAACAGCTTTTGAATCAAAGTAATTTTAATATTCATACCAACCTTTTATTATTCTATTAATTTTTCCTTTGGTGTTAAATTTAAATTTTAGTATTGATATTGTTTGAGTTATCGCTCTCTTATTTCTTACATTTTTCTGCTATTATTTTGGCTTTTGATAAAAATATTGTAACCTTAGAATAAGTTGGGCGATTTATATCGAAATATCGTTTAAAACTAAAATCACGATCACCGATTTTATTATTCTTACGCTAAAGAAATTCCGATTTAAGACATCGAAGTTCTGCAACATCAATGTAGTGCCCAGATTTTTCAAAACCAATTAATATCGATATTAACATGAATTCGGGGTCCGAATATGAATATTTGAAAACCGGAGATGATCGACAAAATCCGAGTTGCGCAAAGGAGAAAAGCGATTTCAACATTGATGTTCGAAATTGGTATAATTGGTTCGAAGACATCCGATGATTTCAAATATTCCATATTTGTCGTTCAGCGCTTTTGCATAAATATTACATTATGAATTTTCTATTATTGAAAGACTGCAATTAGAAATATTGTTTGATAAATTTTTAAGGGGGGGTGTAAATATAGATAATCTTAATATGACCTTTCCTTTTTTTAATGAACTCCCTAGTAATTATCTCTCCAACATCAACACTTTTCCTCTGTGTACACAAATTTAATACATTGATTGATATATATTTTGCTTATTTATTGTTCAAAAGGTGGTTCTACATTTTGAAGTTATCAAGGAAAAACTAATTATTTAGCATTAAATAAGATATTTAGCAGTGAAATATGCATAATCAAATGGGAAAAAGTAGATAATTTGTTCTTAAATATCAAATAATTTCGTTTTGAACACAACAAAATGAAAGATAAAATAAATTAAAATAATCATAATTCGTACTAGAAAATAACTATTAAAAACCATTTTTTTTTAAATTTGGTGGATGGGGGTACTCATACATCTTCATCTTGTTGTCTGTGTTTAAAACACAAATTCCATATTCGAATTTTTAAATCCATATAAAATTAATAATATTAATAGATTATGATATATCGATTTAAAAAATTTTCAACATCGTCCAGTCCTACTATAGAAACACCTCATTAATTTTTTATATATTCTATAAGTACAGAATCATTAACTATGAAATAGAATTTCTTTACGTAATTCTCAGCCACTAGTTTTAATTATTTATTCTTCTTTATCAATAAATGTAAATCTTCTTTAATCATTTTATTTCTCTTTTCTTTCAGCTCTGTTTTTAAATTAGGCTCATAAATTGTATCTATTCTAATGTGGTTTTGCCAGCAGAAATTCTACAACATAACCAATATTTTCCTCACCCCCTCCCCTCCCTTTTATTGTCAACCATCTTTTTAACATAAATTTTTTTCATGCCAAATTGGAAACTTTTATAATTCTGGAAGGAAAATAGCTTGTCTTCAAATGAAATATAGAAAATTTTTTATAAGTGGAAAATTATAGAGACTTGATTATCTGAAACATTATAATTTTATTACACTTTTTTTCTTCTGAACTACTAAACACTTTTCTATGTATCCTGACTAAACAAAAATATATATACAAAGCTGTATTCCAACAAATGTGAATTCGATTTAAATGATATTCGTGGGATACAAATATGACTTTACTATATACAGTAAATTTAAGATTTCCATTTGAATACTTAAAATTCTTATATGCTCTATTTTAATAGCAGAAAAATTCTAATCTTTTGCACATATGTAGATGAACAATTTTTAGATGCCAAACTATACTTAAAATAAATCACATGTTTCCATAGTAAAAATATTGTCTCCAAATATAAATTTAATAATTTATATAAAAAAAAAAAAATATATATATATATATATCCAATGTGTTAAAAATTCACACATGCATGGACTCATTTGATATGAATTGAGAATAGGAATTTGAAATGTGTATTCTTACAAGATGTATATACAAGATATATACATTTTTATATATGTATGTATCTTTCTTATGCTTTTTCTCTGTCTTGTATCAAATTATCCAAAAATTTACACTTTTAAATGGTTTTCAGTTGAATAAATAGTGATATCTTTAACTTGGATTTATTGGCAATGAAAAACAGCTAGTAATATAAAATAATAGGAGATCATACTTAATATAATGCAAAGAAAAAAAAAATAATCAAAACTTAATTAATATGACAATAAAATCATCATTATCAATTCAAATATTTTTTATGAACAAAAATAACAAATAAATAAAAAATACTTACTTTTTTTTAGATTAACTATTGCATTTGGAATGCCAGTAGGTGTGTTAAAGGCAGGTAGCAGTTTTTGAGCAACATGATCTGCTTTCTCTTTGAACATCTAATATAAAAAGAAAACATTAATATTTATTTTTAATAGAATTTATGAATAATTTATATAATTTTTTTTAATTTAAATAATTCTTACCACATCACCTGTCATGGCATAGCATGACAAAAGTCCACCAATGAATCGTATATTTGTTTCAAAAACAGATATTTCTGCATTCTGAAACAAAAAGGAGAAATATAAACTTATTTACAAATTAATAGAAAATATTTTTAAATAAACGTAATAATTTCAGAAACTTTAATCATTTAAGCAGCTATATATTCATTTTTGGTATTTAATATTGCATTTGTAAAAAGAAAGTCAAAATGTCACCTTAATACACTGACATACAAAATTTAAGAAACAATGAAATTTTTATGCAGAAATCCATTAAATGTAGATAAAAACTTATGATGATCAGTACAATAGACATTCAATTTCAGTACAAAAATAATTAATAAATAAAACAACACAAGTAATATTAGGGAATACAAAAACAGGTGCAGTGCAAGACAACAATAAAAGGACAAAAGGTGCTATTAAACCCATTATCTGCAAGTTTAAGCGAAGTTTTTATATGCAAATGCTAGAAAGAAACCACAGGGACGACTTTATGAGTAATAAAATAATTGACAAGCCTGTGTGTCAAGTTTTGGAACCATTTAAGTGTCATTTAATCAGCTTGAAAAGATTTCCAAATCAAAGGTACAGGTGTAAGAAAGTTTGGAGATGATCAGCAAAGATAAACAACATCAATGGATGAACGATATGCTATGATAACGCAATTGCGTATGGCAATGGGATAGCAAAGTCACACATTATTGCAAGACGTTTTAACAACATATTGTAAGAATTTATCCGAAATACTGCATTTCACTCACAGCTGCCCATCAGCGATACCGTTTAGGCAGGTGTAAGGAGCACTAAGACTAGGCATCTCATCAATGCATTCATATCGTCTTTGCAGATGAGTGTCACTTCATAGTATGACAAAACAAATCAATACAGATGATTCATGACATAGCAACTCAATACAGTTGACATAGAGAAATGGACACTATTTTATTCCACTAACATTCCTTGAAGTGACCGGTACGATGATCCTGGGGTTCTTACAGGGGTGGAGTATTATGATAAATGGACGGACTGAGTTCCAGATTTTCGACAAGTGGTACTGTTTTCGGCTCGGGTTATTAAAACTATGCCCCAAGGTGCCCCTAGTGCACACTTCATTTTGAAGGACGATAAGGTGTCATTGAAGAGTTCCTAAAAGGCGAAGATATCACTTGAATGGATTGACCAGTGTATTTCCTTGATTTAAATTCCATATAACATGCACATACATTGGGGAATCACCAACTGGCACCTTTATAAGGTGGCAGTTATCAGCCATCCCTACTAAAGGATGCGTTTTTTACTCCCACCTAGTCAAACATTTGTGCCAACATTATTCGTATGCCTTCTATTCCATTTTCGCTTTAGCATGCTTTTTTTCATTCTTTAAGTACAAAATACGCCTTCATATTCTGAATTTCAAATCTCTGCAGTGATTTCGTGTGCAGCTACGAAAAAGATTCATAGTTTAGGTTTTGCATACCAGTGTAAAATGTCTTTCTATAACGATTCATAGAATAATCTGATCTGTAAGTTTCAGCATAATTAAATTTAATATATATGCTAAAAATATCAGACGTTTAAAAGTATCTCATAAACTTGGCGAAATTAACAAAATAAATCGGAGCTTACAACCTCAAATTAGTATCTTCAATAGTATTTTTCGAAATTTTTGATGCTTGTGAATCATAGTGCCAAATTTGGGGGGGAGGTGGGGGTCCTTACAACACTACCTTCATATTTAAACAACCCCTAACATTAGTATAAGTTCAAATCTTTGAGATATAAATCCGCAACTGTAGCTGAAAATGTTAATATTATCAAGCAATAGAGCATTTAAAAAAACAAATTCAGGAAGTAAGATACTGCAATTTAAGATACCAATGCATACGTTATTTATAACAAATTAGATTTAAAGTAGAAAATAATATAAATTTTGATGTGAAATATCAAATTCCGATTTAGGATTGAGCATTAAATTTTCATGCTTAGTTTGTAATGTTAGTTAACTTCAAAACTATGCTTAATTTGGAAAAATATCGAGATCATTTTTGGCGAAATTTAACTAAATATAACGATAAAAGTCACAAATATATTAAATGTTAAAATGTAATATATGAATGTTAAATCCAAAAATTAGGAAAAGTTAGTAATGTCAGCCTATATATGCAACTAAGGTCGAAGCAAAATTCGTAGAAACGTATTGCAGTAGATAGAGGGATTCAAGACGAATTCCAAAAGCATAAGTCATATGCAGATAAACAACATTACAGGTCCAAGGGTCGAAGTTTAGCAGGCGCGTGAGTAACGTCATTGAGCTAATAAATGTAAGTGGTGATCTAGATGAATGTCTAAATAATGTACATTGTCTACACCATTCCTTTGTTTTCTTATTTCATCCACTATTCCTTAATTCTTCCTTCTCGCTCACGTTGCAAATCTGTTAACAGAAATGTTTTCACACATAGGACATTTCTACGACATAGAACAGAATACTGCACCTTTTCTTCTTCTTTTTTTTTTCCCAAATGCAAAATACTGCACAATATTTTGAAATGAAAATATGAGCACTGTAATAAGGAAAAAGAAAACCATGAAAACTTATTACAAAAAGCTTATACATTTTTAGTACTAAAATTTTTCATTAAACTTCCTTTCGTTTACAGATCTTAAAGATTAATGGTTCTTTTTTGATACAAAGGAAAAATAAAATGGCAATAATATGTTTTTGTAAATTATTTGAATAAAATTTTATCTAATTCAATGATGAATATATTCAATGTTATTTGTTTATTTACTAAAAGAATTGCGTAATATGTTCTATTTTTGCTAGCTATAAAAGCTAGTGCATTTCTTCTCATCCATGGAAATTTTTTTTAATAGCAAAATATGAATTAATTAAAAATATTAGACAAAAATGATTTTTTTAAATTTTCGTAGTCAATAGACAATTCAAAATTTTTATTAATTCTCGTAAAAATTACGGAGAATCCGTAGTGGCTAACATCTGTGGATATCACAATGGAAATGCATCAACTGCAAAATAGAAAGTTTTTTCATAGTCAATATACAAATGAAAGTTTTTACAAATTCTCGTAAAAAATTACGGAGAATCCGTAGTAGCTGCAATCTGTGGATAATTATCACAATAGAAATGTACCAACCCCAAAATCTAGGTTGAGATTGGCTGCTATCCAGTCTCTTCCCTTTTGGTAGTCATCCGTCAACTCCATGATGTATAGCGTATTCAGACCGTCTACTATGGTGGCACCCATGGCGGACTTTCCAAAGATTCCCGCAGAGTGGCCCCTCTTGGACAAAGGCCTCAGCTCGTTCTGGCCCCAAGCGTACTGAGCGTAGTTGTCCCACGCATGTTTCATCATCTGGAAGGAAAAAATAATAAATTTGTATAAAATAATCGAGAAAAAAATTAAATAACTGTTATCATTAAATAATCATTTAAACATACAGAAAGAAAGATATTGTAAAAATTTATTTAAAAAAACCATTACTTGTATTTCACTTTCTGATTATGTAAATAAATCAATAAGTGAAGTGAAAAGTGAGAAATTCAATAAGAATTTCCTACCTTCAATTATATCAAGTGATTTGATGCGATTCTATACATTGGCATCATTGTTATATGCTAAAATGACAAGTATTCAGACTGGAAACGTATGCAGATTTACAGCTGCGGAAATCACACAAACTAGATAATTATGCAACTTGGGAATGGTGATTATGTAAAAGACTTCACTGTTTTTCTTTTTATTATGAATTTGATGTTGGTTTTATTATTTCTTATTAAAGTCAAAGTCATATAAACAAAATCAGATGATTAAATTTGTTTCAAATTACAAATGATTGCAATACATACAATACAAATGATTCATTATTTAAATTTTATTTCTGATAATGTATTGGATTTCCCACCTTCAATTACTTATATCAAGCGATTTTATCCAATTCTATACATTGGTATCAGTGTTATGTGCTAAAATGACAAGTATTAAGACAGGAAACACATGCAGATTTACAGCTGCGGAATACAAACTAAATAATTACGCAATAGATATTGTACTTGAGAATGGTGATTCTATAAAAGACTTCCCCCGATTTTTTAAAATTATGAATGTGATGTTAGTTTTTATTATTTCTTATTAAAGTCAAAGGCATATAAACAAAATCAGATGTTTAAATTTTTCAAAATACGAATGGAAATATTTGTGTTAATCAAGCGTAAATTCATGAAAGCATTAAAGGCGTAACTACTCTGGGCTTAAATATGTTTAATGAGTCAAATATGCGAAATACATGTTAAAGGTGCATGCATACCCTTTATTAAAACAAACCAGCACAAGTAAAGATTAAATAATAAGATCAATTAATGGAATTTAAAGAACTCCACCCAAAATATTTTATTCTATTATTAAATGCTATATCAGAAATATTTATGCAACTTCTACACATAACTGGAACTTACACAAAACCGTTCTTAGTGAGTAGCAACTTATATTATACTTATATAAGTTGCTACTCACTAAGAACGGTTTTGTTCTTTAAAAAATCATTACGCTGAAGACGTTTTCATTAATCTTCCAATAAATTAAGGAAAAAAACATCCTTAGATGGTCAGAGTACATCAGTTATCAACCTAATTAGGTTGATGAATGACTTTTTAATCGCTCTGTTAACCGAAAAATAACGAATAATTGCAGCATCCATACTTTAAAAGGCTCAGTGCTGCACCAATCTTCTTGAAAAGCGTGGTCATACGGAGAGCTGTTCAATTTTCGCCAATTAAGTAAAGCAATAAAACAAAACCGCGTATTTTTCCCCTCTTCCATTTCTACAAGATGATTATAAAACAAATATAATTAGTAATTGTTTATAAAAACATTGAAAAAAATTATCCAAAAAGATCTTATTCCAAACCGAGATAATAAAAAGATCCGTTTCTGAAGAAATTTGGTTGACAAGTCGCAAGTTTTTCGCAAGTTTTACATTAAGTTTTAGTATTTCGAATGTTATCTATATATGCTATTGTTAATATAGCTGTAGTACTACTAAATCTTTAAAGCAAAGGAAATGGGCTTTCTGTAAAAAAAAAAAATAATAATAAATATTTAAATTAATTTTTTTTTTTTTTCATTTAACTAGAAAATTTATTTTACCTAGTTTCTTTTATAAGATTTTTTTTTACAAATAATTTTTAAAAATTATAACAGTTTTTATTTCTAAGGCTACCATTAATATCAATGCTAAGCATTGAAATAAAAATAATGATAATGCACCAATCAAATGTAACAATTTTTTTTTACAAAACCACACTATGCTTGATTTAACGCTATCACTGCACTACTAATTACCCAAATGTATATGTATATGTATATATATATACACAGTCCGGCCAATTAGTATATCTTATATATATTATGTTACCATATCCCAGAGTTATTTCTAATTCCAAAAAGTTCACAATATACCCTAACATTAAGGTTCTAACAATAGATGACTTTAAAACATATATGCCCATCGTGAAAGTTTTAGATACTAAATGTCTAAGATAAAAAGAAATATCTTATTTTATATGCATTATATAACAAAAAAAAAAAAAAGGTCGTTTGCAATTTTGAGAATTTCATAAAAATTTCAGCAAAAGAAAAAAAAAAAAAAAAGTGGATCAAAACATCTCCTTCCTCTTCGAAAGTGGTGAAGTTTAAAAAGAATCTTTATAATTTGTACAAATGCGTATATAAATAATTGAATAACAGATCAAATGAAAACGTTTGCTTAGCTGTAGTAATACAAAGGCAAAACAAGTCGGTTATAAAAGTCAATGTAGGTCAAGAGAATAACATCCATCAAGTGAAATATGCGAGGGAGGTTCACTTATTTGATCGATAGACAGTCGGATCCGGCAACGAGCCAAAGGCTGGACCTTTCTCACGCGAATCCTTTTCCTTCATCATCGACCCCCTTGGAACGGACGATTTTGAACACTTCTTTTTGTGAATATTTGAGCAGCAGAGTGGGGCTATTGAGTGGCCAGAGAAAGAAGAATTGAGTGCCAAGAGTCTATTCTTCAATGTCTTCAGAGAGTTAAAAGTTCCATTACGGGAGATACAAACTTAACAATGTATGTACATTTTTGAGTATTAGATTGTTAAAATGAACATTTCTTAGCTGAAGAAATTCGTTCAAACCCTGTCAAGCATTTTCTAATAACCCTCATTTATGTCATTCGAATCTGTAAGCAGAAGAGTTCATCCATAGAATTTAATAGAATGCGAATCTGTAACCGACCGTAGCTGTTCATTAACACTAGGCTATGGTTCTTCATATCCTAGTTCTTCCTATATCCTAGTATATCCTACCTTCTTCCTATATCCTAGTTTAAATTTTATTAAAATGTATTCATTCTTAACTGAAGAAATTCGTTCAAACCCTAAACAAGCATTATCTAACAACTTGAGTTTATGTCATTCGAATCTGTAAGTAGAAGAGTCCGTCCATAGAGTTTAAAAAATGTTAACCAACCGTAGCCAATGCTCATTAACACTAGGCTACAAATGGTTCATCCTAGTTCTTCAAGTAAGTATTTGATTTTGTTAACCTAGTCCTTCAAGTAAGTATTTAATTTTGTTAACCTAGTTCTTCAAGTAAGTATTTGTTTCTGTTAAACTATTTTCTTACCATGGTCATACGAGTAATTTAAAATTTTGCTATAATAGTAGCACTTAAAAACTTAATTTCATATAGTACCTGTCAACTTTTGAAACATCATATCAGTAACATTATCATTGTGTTTGTTCTCGTCACTTTAATTCAAAACGATCTTAAAAGTTAATTTTGCTATTATTTATTGATTGATGCGCTCAATCTATATATCAAGCCATCAAAGAGGATTTGGACAAAAACACATTTCAAAAATCTTTTAACTTGTGTCAGATTTTCTAAAATTATACGTGAAATAAATTAAGATTCTCCATGCCCTTTCCAGCAATATAAAATTTGGAAAAAGAAAACATCATCTTACGTTTAATACATATTTGAATTCTATTTTTCCTTAATATATATTGTTTAAACATGTGTATTTTTGACAGAGAAAAATAACCACTTTCGAAAAAGATTGATTTTAAGGAATATGAAATTTTCGAAACACATCAGCCCTGAGGTCTTTTGCTTAAATACCAACGAAAATCCATAACAGTGTTTATGTTGTCAAGAATATCATATGAGAAATAGTTCATTTTCTCTCAGGTCCCAAAATGAAGTCTTTTCTGTCTAAACACAAAAACAAAGGAACTCAAATTTTAAATTAGATAAAGAACAGATAAGTAATATCTACACTAATGCGTACAATTTACTTAACAATTTTCATAGAATACTTTGTAAAATACGAAATGTCGCCTGATTACTAATTAGTCTGTCAACAGTTATCAATTGCAGCCGTCTATTTATTCAATAAAGAATTCATTATTAATAATTCTCCTGCCTACTTTTCTAAAAAGAGTTGGTATTGTCACTGCAGAAATTGGTCGTTCTGAAAACAATAACTTGATTTGGTTGTCATATGATTACTGTTTCATCCTATTCAATACAGAACTGAAGGTTTTTCTTTTAGTCCTTCGTTGGAATTGCTCTCTTTTTTATTATTGTTTTCATTAATCTCTGACGACATCTGCTTTTTCCCTTTCGTTCACAATGGCAAATGTTTTATGAATATAAATAAATGACTGCATTTATTCTGCATTGATTCTCTGTGAGAATGAAGTTGGACTATGCTTCCGAATGCAGTGCAACAACCAATATGAGTTACAAGTTAAATTGCCAAAGACCATATATGAAATTCTAATTTGCATGTTATATGCTTGGCAGCTTTAGAAAATTTCGTAATAAAATATCATAACTTTCACTGCGTGTAACGATTTGTTGCATTAACAATATTATTGCAGTATGAAAGTTAAGCACTAAAAACTAAACGCAAATGAAATATGTTGAACACATAATTATTATTTTTTAAAAAATATTATAGAAAATCTATTGTATTTCGACATAATCGAACTTTTTGGAATTGTATCGGTCACCAAAGATTGGTATAGTTAAAGGTTTATAATTTCATAAATTACTCGATATTTATATAATGTAAATTATTTTATTTAATAATTATATTTTAAATTCTTAAAATCCTAACCCTCTGAAAGTTTTTACAGAGCATGTGCTCACTTATAAATTATTCCATTTTAAATTATTTTTTTGTAAATATTAATAATTAGGCATTAATTTTATAAATTATGATACGGAGGTACAGGATTCTATCCCTATGTACTCAAATAAACACCAGCATTTACTTTACTTTACTTAAACCACAGATTTTCTACGTTTCCATACATCTGGGCGCCTGAAAAGTCCAAGGTCAAGGTCAAGGTCAAGGTCTGCGAAATTATTGCAGATCGCAAAATATTCTTTTTTCATTAGTCAAAAATGTAAATAAAAAAAATGATTTTTTTTTTTAACAAGCAGTACAACAAATAGGTCAAATAACCTAAATATTGATTAAATCCCTTTCTTCATAAGCCCATACAGTTCCAACTCAATCAGTAATAATTACCAAATATGATAATGTAATAAAGTTTACTTCAAAATGTTGGCATCTTGGAAAGAAACTATCAACAAATACTGCATTGTGACACAAGACATTCATTAAAAATGTATCCTTAACATTTCGAAAACAAAACTGTTTACAATAGGAAAAAATGCAAACAAATGAAAAGCATAGGTACACAGTTCAAAATCATTCCCAAACCCATACATCTCCAACTCAATCAGTAATAAATACCAAATATGATAATGTAATAAAGTTTATTTGAAAATGTTGGCATCTCAAAAAAGCAACTATCGACAAATACTGTATTGTGACACACGACAGACAAACTTCATTAAAAATGTATTTTTAACATTTCGAAAACAAAACTGTTTATAACAGCAAAAATGCAAACAAATCAAAAAAGCATACGTACACAGTTCAAAATCATTCGCAAAATCCATACCTATCCAACTCAATCAGTAATAATTAACAAATGCGATAATGTAATAAAGGTAGTTCAAAATCATTCCCAAACCCATACCTTTCCAATTCCACCAATAATGATTACCGAATATGATAATGTAATAAAGTTTACTTGAAAATGTAGGCATCTTGGAAAGCAACCATCAAAAAATAAGGAAATTGTTGACATTGTGACACAAGACGCACTTCATTAAGAATGTATCTTTAACATTTCGAAAACAAAACTGTTTACAATAGCAAAAAATGCAAACAAATGAAAAGCATAGGTACACAGTTTAAAATCATTTCAACAACAGCAACAAATTTGTCTAGAAATTAGGTAAAAAGAAAAGAAAAAAAAAAAATGTCGAATCACGCACTAGCATGATAGTTTTCGTCACGATACTTTTCAAAGTTTCGACATTTATAACTTTGAGATAAATTGTAAATAAATTTAACTACACGCAAACGTTAAAAAGCACAGATTTCTATAACAATAAACACAACATCGGTGAAAAGTTCAATTGACTATGAATTCAGAAAATGCGTCTGCATTTATTGTAGAGCTTTCGAACAGCAAAATATCTGTAAAAAAAAAAAAAAAAAAAATTAAATTTCTAGCCTTCAAAATAGAGCCTAAAAGGGGTAAAAAAAAAAAAAAAAAAAAAAAGGGAAAAACACGTTTGTTAGGACAACTTGGATAAAATTTAAACACCATAGTCCTTTCGAACATTTAAACATTAGTCATGAAATATGCACATGTATACTAAATCAAATTTCGACATCTTGGTCAGTAGATTTACCAATAGATGCACACTATAAACTCATGTACTGATTTTCCTTCCTTTTTCTTTTTTATGCTAATTCTTAGAAATTTCATTATTGTATCGCCTATATAAGTCCATTTAAACTATTTGAATACATATGAATTTATTGTTGTTCTAATGCAGCTGACAATACAGAGACAGTTAATCTTTAAGCCATAAGCAAGGGCTGCACCGCTGTGACTCCTACAGCACTACCCAGGGGCACGTGTAGCATGAAGATATGCTACGGACGCGAGTAACACCACCCCTACAGCGCTCTACGATCTTATTAGATTGGGACCTATGGTTTAAAGTGGATTCCGAACCACTACATACATCCATGGCATCGCCGGGACTGGAATCCGAAACATGTGGTACCGAACGCCAGAGCATTAGCCACTGGCCCCATTTATAGAGTTATTAATTATATAAAATAAATGACACGGTACTTAGAATAATTATCATTTTCAGAATGATTAGCAGTTCAGCTTAAAGGACATACGATAACTGTCTACATTTAACAGCATTCAGCTAATCTGAAAGGCAAATTGTGAATTGTCTAATTTTTTATAAGATAGTCTTAAAACCAAATTTATAAACATCAAATAGAGGTAGACGTACATCTGCATGACTCTCTATGCCAAAAATGCTATATATTCAAAAAAAAAAATAAATAAATAAAAAATAATAATAATAATAATAATAAATACATTTTTTTATTTATATATTTTTTTTTTGTGTGATGCAAATAACCGATTACAAAAGTCTATTAAAATTTTGTTTTCTTTAAAGTCTAATTTGATTTTAAAATTAAGAACATAAAAATAATGTTACTTTTGTAATGCATCATCAGTAAGTTACAAAGAAGGGGGAAAAAAAAAATGTATTTTATATGCTACCGTTTTTGTTACAATAAAACAATATTAGCCTTCAACTGAATAAACGCCCCTTCACCTTTTTCAAAAGAATTTTTTTTTGCAACAAAAGTAGTAAAAGTAGGATTCTTGGGAAAAAAATTATTCATCCTATTGTTGAACCCATTATATCACAGCCGTTTCGGCTTTCACAAGAGTAAACAGTTACATCGAGCACAATGCTGCATATTAGTCATGGAGTAGCTTCTACCTATCTCTGTTTTAAAAAAATGCGAAAGAAAAGCAAAAGAAGAAATGAAATGGCTGCAAATAAGGTCACTTAAAGGTCAGTATAGTATATAAAAAAATGCTACACATTCTTTTTATCTTAATCTACTTATTTCATAAAAAAGCATTTTCCCTAATTAAATCATTTCTGATACAACCTCTGTTTCTAAACTGATGAATTTTCCTGAATACATAAAATAAATTATTTAAAATAAAACAAATCGAATTTTCTGTCTCATAGTCATTGTGGGTACCATTGAAATTTTTAGAATTATGTGTCACATTTTCGGAAATTGTGTATGAAACAAATCAGGTCATTTTATCTTATCTTCCAGCAAAACTGATAAGTTTTTTTTTTTTTCCCTAATGCAGCTGGCAAATACTTAGATCGCGATAAGGGTTCATATTACTTACTTAGCACTACCCAGGAGGGGCGTATAACTTGAAGATAAGCCACAGACGCGTAATAACAATGTCCGCGCAACGCTCCACAGTCATATTAAGACTGGGACCTACAATTTAAAGTGGAATTTCCGAACCACTATAAAACCTCCATGGCACCGCCGGGACTCGTACCCGAAACCTGTGGTACCGAGCGTCAGAGCGCTAGCCACTTGGCTACAGACGTCTCCCCACACACACAGCAAAACTGTAACTTAAATGCGAAAAAAAGAATCATAAGATCCGTTTAATACATACGTTGCATTTTATCATTGCCTATAGAAATCATATGAATCATATTTATTTCAAAAATGGTGAAGTTAACAATTCTGGAAATGTGGAGTGTATTTTCGTAATGTTTAACATGAAATTATAACGAACAATTTTCGATACGGTCAACTTTGCAAACTTAGACCGTCAAGTTTATCAACAATTTTTTTCAAATATCAGAAAATTTTTCATTAATTAAAATATATTAATTTTTTACGATATACAAGAAAAACATATTTTGAACATATATTTATTGTTTAAAATAATTATCTTAAACACTTTTTTTCAAAACTTAAAAAGCAAACTGAACTTCACAAAATAGAAATTTGTAAAAGCTTCACATTTACTATTACTATCGCCAGCATTTTCTGATAACAGCTGCATACTTTTTCATGTTCATGATATCAAATATCTTAAAAATTTATTTGATAAGGTGTTTTTATCAATAATACCAAAATCTCTACATGCAAGCTGCACGTTGTACTGTACAGATTCAAATGTACTAGACAAAAAAAAAAAAAAAAAAAAAAAATCTTTAAGAACTAATTAGCAACTATATCAATTTTCAGTAAAAAAATAGTGTATTCTCCTCCTTAAACCTATTTTGTTAAGAAAATGACGACTGCAACATTAAAAAAAAAAAAAAAAATGACATAGCCAGCATAATTTACAATATCATCAGAATCAATAATTTTATGCTTCAACGTAATTAGGGCAATTTAATGGCCAATTAAAATTTTATCAAAAATTTCGTGATTGCAAAATAATAAGAGATGAATATCCGAAAATAAAAATTCGAATTTTTTTGTGATGTATATAGGATCATGTTATAAATGGCATTGATTAATTATTTTATTTTTGTTATAGAGTATAATCGTAAGCTTTAGTGCAAGATAAATAAACAATATTACAATTCTAAAACGATATGATGTATTGAAATAGTCTTAAAAACTTACATCGGGTTAAAATATTATTGTAATATCTGGAAGAAATAACAGCTGCTTGGTTTTATATAAAAATATAATTTGAATAGATAAGGACTTAGTTAAAGATCTAACAGATGGGCCAGTCGAGAAATTCTGAACACTATAAGCCTGTAAACATATAAAACATTTTTTTTTTTTTTTTTATAATTTCAATTTAAATTATAGTACATAATTAAATAAACGTACGTATTAAATTTAAGTACAGTAAAGTAAAATAAAATTAAGTACGATTTTTTTATATATATACAAGAGCACAAACTCCTTTCAAATATTTAAATGAACTACTAACAATTTTTTAAATATCGCGGCGCATAATTATCATATTTTTGTATTTATATTTAAATAGATAATAGGTGTAGTGTTGTGGGTTGGGGCAACTCTGGATTGTATCTGGGTGTGGTTAGGTTGAGACTTGAGACACAGGTTGGAGGACACGCAGCTTTATTAGCATACGCACAAACACCACGTAATACAATATTTAACACATAAGACATGTAATTACATATTCGTGGAAGAATTTCACTTGTAAGCCGAAAACCCGATACTCAGGTTTGCGCGAGGTGCGTCGAATATACTTCCTCTCAGGGTGAGAGTCTGTAGGCCAACAATTAAGCATAATTACCTTGAATATATATTTCTTCTCGGGATGATTGCAAACTAAACGTTTCTCAGCGAAAGTGCATTTTCGCTGTACTTCCTCTACGGCGAGAGCCTCGAGGCCAACGAACCATTTTTCCTGAAAGCCACAGAGGGCGCTCGCCAATGCGTTGAAAGAAGCATGGTTACAAAAGATATTTTAAAAAATGCGAATCATAAAATTGCTTTCTTAGCAGGGTGATTTTATGCAAATAGATAATATCACGGGTAATTTTCAAAAGTAGAACTTTATAAATGGCAGAAATGCATTGAAAACTACATACGATATGTAACAATAAAAGTGATTAACTTTGTTTTGATATGGGGGTTTATTTATAATGCTCGCTGTTTTGATAATGGCTACTATAAACAATACATAATTTAAAGGAAATATGAATAAGCTATAAATTTGCTTTAACTCTATAAAATTTGCATTATTGTGGTGTATACTATTCGCATAATTTCAAGATTTATATTATATATATTTCCTATTAAAAATTACATTTGTTTAGTTGATATTTTTATTGCATTTTTTAATGTTGCTATACCTCTAAAATGTTATATATCTATTACTTTAACTGCTGAAAGAATAATGATAAGGATTATTTTTTTATGTACAGCTAGTTTTTCAATAAGATAGCAAATAAGTTTAGTTCCCTCTAGTTAATATAAATCGAGAAAGCCGCAAAATACTATTTTCAACCATCAATTCGTAAATAATATAAAAGCAAAATTCCCGGCGAAATATTTATTGTTTAACCAAAAATAATAGCGCGCTGTTATCATTACAAATTAGTTCCAACCCATAGCACACGATTTTTTTTTTTTTTTATCATTCCTTATCAAACAAAATGTTTCAGTTGAATTTAGAGATAAACTATTGGAGAACAAGCAAAAATAATATTTATTTATTTATTTGTTTTGAAAAAGTAACAAACAAACTAGCTTAACTATTCCAAAACAACAAAGTTTTTATAAATTGAAGACAGTAGCAAGTTAAAAGAACATAGAAAAATTTATTTCCTTTCTTTATCTATTAGATTTATTATCATTAGCAGCCGATTCACTACATTATCTTTAATTGATATTTTAACTTGCTTTCAAATTTATTTGCAGTTTAAATAAAGTGATAAATTAGACATTTTATTCATTATTGAAGAATTTCATGACAAACAGTTCAATATTTCCATCAACGTTACATAAAAAATAACGTCATGAATTATAATAATAAAAAATTACTTATTAAAAGAAGAAGGAAAAAAAAAAAAAAAAAAAATGTGCTATTATTTTATTGTCTTTTTATGTTAGAAGTTATTTGTAAAAATTATAACTTCTAACATAGAATATAATAAATAATTTATAATATACTTAATTAAATATATAACTTATAAATTTCGAATATGCAACTTTAAATTTTTTTTTTTTTTTTCAAAGATTTCATGTAAACGCGTTCGTTTCACTTTTTATATGATTAATTCGTGAAATCTGGAAACAACTGTTAAAGCAGTGATTCTCAAAGGTTTTGTGTTCCAGAGAAATATGTACCTAGATATAAAAATATATATATAAATATATATACTATATATCTAGGTACATATTTCTAGGAAATATATATACTATACTCTTTTCAAAGAAAATAAATATAGTAATTCTTTTCAAAGAAATTAACTATAGTTACTCTTTCTCAAAATTCAAAGAAAGCTTCCATTACAATAAACTAACCTTTCTGGTTACTGTTTTCCTCTTTTTTTCCACATATAAAGTCATCAAACAGTAATAATGTGCCAAAGATTTTCTAGAAACAGCAACTAGGAGCGGCATGGTTGTTTATTAGAAGCACTAGCGTCTATGTAATTTTCAATGATAAAAATTTCTATTGCAGCCTCTGAGACTGTAAATCAGCTCCACGGGCTATTGCTATCTTATTATAAAACTGTGGTGTGTTAGTAATGGATGCTTATTTGTCAGAAATGTGTATATAGTACATCTACAATTATTTGCATGCTTTTAAATGCGCGGCGACTTCAGAAATTTTCAAAACCACTGTGTTAGGTTTGGTTTGGTTGGTCGCTCTACGGTCAATTTTTTTGCGCTCCTTTGGCTAATTAGACCGGGACCTACAGCTGAACGTGGATTCTGAACAGCTCACAAACATCCATGCCACCGCCAGGATTCCAACTTCTTCCAAGTCTGTGGTACCAACGGCCAGAGTGCTAGCCAATTGGCCATCAGGCACTTTGTTAGAGGCTAACTTTTAGTTTTGAATTCTTTAGTTGTTATTTTAATTTTCTTAAACCAATTATTGTAATGTTCCTAAACAATCGTTAGACGTTTTATTAAATATGTTAAAATGAACTGTACTGTTTAAGTAACTTATCAAAGAAGGACATTATCTTTTTATACGAGATAATACATTAATTCCTTTTCTCCTGTGTTGGAAAAAAAAAAAAAGTTAAATCCAATAAATAAACATTATGGAAAAATATATCTTTAAATCAATAAAAAAACGATACTGCATTGATTTTATAAACCTCCCTTTTTTTAATAAAATAATCTTTAAACAAGTAAATAGCACACGAGAGCTAAAATTATCATCGTTAAATGCAGATAAGTGCAGTAGTAAAACTAATTGCAATTTTTTATTGAACATTCTACTTTCCATTAACACATATTCGCAATTTTTTGTCATGTAATGCATTTTCCTATTCCGTATTTTTAAAATAACTAATCATAATCGACACTCATAATTTTCAAAAAGTGATAAAACATTTTTTTTTTTGTACTATTAATGACTATAATTCATTGTATAACAACAAAACATCCTTACGAAATTATGCATCATTTCTGTTTTCTCCAAACCAATCATTTTCATAGTTTCGAAAATCGCCAATATGGATTATTTACCACCATTTTCCTATCATTTCATTATTTTAATTTAAAAAATCCGGTGTTTCTTTCGTATCCATAGCAATACCATTACGTACAATGGCAGAGAAAGCTATTCAGATTTCCATATTTTTAAAATAACTAATCATAATCGACACTCATAATATTTTTCAAAAGATGACAAAAACATTTTTTTTAAACTTGTACAATAAATTATAATTACGAATAGTATAACAACTAAACATCTTTACGAAATTATGCATCAATTCTGTTTTCTATAATCCAATCATTTTCATACTAATTTTGAAAATCACCAATATGGATTATTTACCACCATTTTTCTTCTTTAAGTAACTTATCAAAGGACATCTTTTTTATACGAGATAATACATTAAATTTCCTTTTCACCTGTATTGGAAAAAAAAAAATAAATAAAAAATAAAGTTAAATCCTATAAATAAACATTATGGAAAAATAAATCTTTAAAATCAATAAAAAAAAAAAAATCAATATTGCACGAATTTCATCCTTTATATATATATATATATATATATATAAAAGAATTTTTTAAATTGTAAACAATGTACGAGGGCTAAAATAATCATCGTTAAGTGGAGATAAAAGCAATAACAGAACTAATAGCAGTTTTTTATTGAACATTCGACTTTCGCGTTAACAAAAATGCATAATTTTTTTGTCATGTAATGCATTTTGATAACTATTTCGTATTTTTAAAATAACTAATCATAATTGGCATTCATTAATATTTTTCAAAAGGTGACAAAACAAAATGTCTTTTAAAAACTTTTACAATATGAATGGTTTAATAACAAAACATCCTGATGGCATTATGCATCAATTCTGTTTTCTCCAATCCTATCATTGTCATACTAATTTTTAAAATAGCCAATATAGATTATTTACCACCATTTCATTATTTTAATTTAAAATCCGGTGTTTCTTTCGTATCCATAGCGATACCATTCGGTACCATGGCAGAGAAAGCTATTCAAGATAGCGAATGAATAAAAAAGAATCCAGTTCTGATGCTCTATTAAATTTAGAGAAAAAGCTCAAAGTATTAAAACATCGCGTGCACGGTGCATGATTAATGGGCGACTGGATATTAGGTGTACGATTAGGGGACAATTACCGTCCAAAAACACAATCGATAATCGTTAAACGAAAGGTCATTTGTCAAGTGGACGCCTCCGGCCCTCCCGACGTCTGCATTCGGAAAAATGACCTCACAAACGCGTCTTCTTTTTACAAATGTGCTTTTGCGCGAAATTTACACATCACAACAACATTGGAAAGTGATATCTTAATTCTTTTCAAAGGAGGTCTCTTTACAACCCCTACAGCTATTTTTTAAGAAATATTAATTCAGATCTAGCCTGTATGATAATTATATACACACATCTATTATGCAGGTCTTTTTGAGGAGATAAAAATCGTCAAAATTCATGGAAGAGAGGCAGTTACAAATTGCATGTACATTTCACCGATTTTTAATATATATTTACTTCTTATCCAATGACGTTTCTAAATTCAACAATTTAATAATGGTTTGGTTTGATTTGTCGCTCTACGGTAATCTTATGCACACTTTAGACTAAACATGACCGGGACCTACAGTTTAACGTGGATTCCGAACCGCCCACAAACATCCATGACACCGCTAACAATTTAACAATGAGCAAAAGAAACGCGCCCACTATTAATGAAAGGACTAAAAATTAATCTAGGGGCGTGATGGCTGAGTGACTAGCGCTCTAATGCTCGGTGCCATAGGCTTCGGGTTCAAATCCCGGCGATGCCATGGATGCTTATAGTAGCTCGAATCTACTTTAAACAGTAGGTGCCGGTCTAATGACTATAGAGAGTACACGACACCACATCACTATGCCTCGACCTGAGTTGCCCCTATATAGTTTAGAATGATGTAGGTGAGAAATCTGATTGGGCTCTGTGACGCTCTACAATCATATGAGACCAGGGATCTACGGTTTAAAGTGGATTCCGAACCATAAAACATCCATGGCACCGCGGCACTCGAAGCAGAAACCTGTGGCTCCGAGAGCCATTCAGTATACACATTTTTACACATCACAACAACACTGAAAAGTGATATCTTAATTCTTTTCAAAGGAAGTCTTTACAACCCTACAGCCATTTTAAGAAATATTAATTCAGATCTAGCCTGTAGATAATTATATACACACATCTGTTATGCAGTCCTTTTGAGGAGATAAAATCGTCAAAATTCATATAAACAGTTACAAATTGATGTACATTTCACCGATTTTTAATATATATTTATGCTTTTTTAATTTTTCTCAGCATGCAGGAAGGTTTGGTTTGACTTGTTGCTCTACGGTCATTTTATTTTTGCACACTTTCGGTTAACTAGACCGGGATCTACAATTTAACGTGGATTCCGAACGACTCACAAACATCCATGCCACCGCCAGGATCTTCGAACCTGAAGCCTGTGGTACCAACGACCAATTGGCCATCAGGCTGTTGCATGCAGGAAGAAGACACAGACACTTGTGTATGCGTTATTAACTTCCAATATAAAATAACAAGGGGATCCAAATATGATTTAACAAAAATATACACACTATATATATTTATTAACTGGTTCAATCAAATATCCTTTTGAATTCTCGTAGACACTAGCTTTTTAACAATATTTACAAATGTGAAGTAATAGTATAAAAAATCAATGTTAAAAAAACACGATAGTAGAAGTACATCCTGCCAACTTAAAAAAAGAAAAAGCAAATTAAATAATAGGCCGGGCCATTATACAAGTTATCCACAAAATTTATTTAATGCAAGAAAAAAACCATGACAGCAATCTAAAAAAATTAAAAAAATTATAGAATTCCAAACGATTTTCTTTTCTTGAAAAAATTCCATTTTCACTTTGAAATAAAATTGATTCACCAAATGATCTTTTAGAAGGAAAAAATAAAGAAAGAAAATGCAAAGTGGTCAAGGACAAGAAAAAAAAAACAAACAAACAATACTTGCTTAAAACAATACCCATATATTTTATGAGTAAAAAATAAATAAATAAAACAGTAAAGCTTAGTTCACGACTAAAGTCCTTCCTTTCCATGACATTTACATTACTTGTGGTTAAATCTTCATTCGTTGTCCAGTTCAAGTCAAAGTCCAGCTATGCATTTGCATATAAGAAAGAATCTTTGCACCAGGAAATATATTTTGCAGAATGAAAAAAGTAAGCAGTCGCTAGGCTAGCATAGCTTCAGCCTTTTCTTCCTAATAAGTGAAATAAATTTTAAAAATAACAGTATTTTTAACATCAATAAAAAAATCCGGTTTTAATCCACAAAATTCAATAATAGTCGTCTGTATTTTTTACGGAAGATCAGTAAAAGTTGTTAATCATGATAAGTAGACATTTTTATGCCAGCAAAAAAAAAGGTGAGAAAAACCATAAGCCAATCGATAAAATTCAATAATAGTCATCTTATATTTAATGGAAGATCAGTAAAAGTTGTTAACCATGATAGTAGATTCCATTTTTATGCCAGCAAAAAAAAAAAAAAAAAAAAGTGAGAAAAAGCACAAGGCATTAATTGAATAACATTTACAAGGACGTCTTCGACTTATGACCATTCACATATAGGATGGCAAAATAATTAAGAATTATGTAATTTTTTTTTCTTAACAAATAGAAGAACAAAAAATCACTGAAATTATCAGATGATTCTATTTAGAAATTAATATTTAAAAACGCCAATTGAAGAATGAAACAAGGAGGAAAATAAACTGTAAGCACATTATATAAAGACTTGATTACATGAAGATTGGAGAAGCGTTATCTCAGGTATTCGAAAATACGTACGCGTAAGCTGATAACATGCTGATAGCACTGATACGCATAGTAGCATTTAGAAAAAGAAAATCTAAAAAACAACGAATTTATCGAGAAACATGCGGTTTTTCTATCATGGATTTGTGTACTTAAGCATTTCATTGTTTACGCGCAAGCATGTAATATATCACTTTAATGTAAATTACGTGATAATGTCCTAGATGTGCCTAGTAATAGCATGCATTAATGTGCAAAGGGGTACCACGTTAAATTCCGCTGCGGTCATTATCTGATCAGAATTTCCTTTTTACAATTTCCTATTTTCTAGCTTTTCTTCCATTATCTAATAAGCATTTCCAAGAGGACATTACTTCTCATCAAATGAGGCAGCCTGGTGGCTAGCGCTCTGGCCTTTGGTATCACAGGCTCCAGGTTGAATGGATGCTTGTGAGTGGTTTGGAATCCACTTTAAACTGTATGTCCCGGTCTGTTTAGCCTACCTGTGCGCAAGATGACCGTGGAACGACAAACCAAATCAATCTCATCCAACGACGTTAATAAACTCAACAATTTACCGATGTGCAGAAAGAAACGCGTCCGCAATTAATGAAAGGACTAACAATTAATTTAGGGGGCCTGATGGCCGAGTGACTGGCTCTGCTCGGTGCCATAGGGTTCGGGTTAAAATCCCGGCTGTGACATAGATGTTTACAGTGGTTCGGAATCCACGTTAAACCGTAGGTCTCGGTCTAATATGACCATACAGAGTACCACTACTACGATACACCACACCACATCACTGTGCATAGAGCTGAGTTGCCCCTTTACAAGTTGGGAATGACGTGGGTGAGAAGTCTGATTGGGCTCCATGACGCTCTATAGTCATATGAGGCCGGGACCTACGGCTTAAAGCAGATTCCGAACCACTACAAACATCAATAGCATCGCCGGGACTCGAAGCCGAAACTTGTCGTACGGAGAGCAAGAGCGCTGGCCACTCGGCTCATCAGGCCCTGAAGGATCCATAGAATATTATCAAGGGATCAGTTAGTAAACACTACAGAAAAAATTGAAATAAATTGTAACTTCAACATGAACATACATGTTGTCGTACCAAATATCAAACTATAACCGACCAGGCACTCGGCCATTCAGCATAGGACTAACCATTTTTACCCATAGGACTGACAACCCTTAAAAAAAAAAAAAACACCTGTTTTGAAATCTGCCAGTAGATTTGGTCCACCATGGAAGAAGAAAATGTATTCATTTATTTATAATTAACTGATTAATTAATAAATTTAATTCATTCATAATGAATAAAATAAAAAAACAGCAAATTCATACAAATTAAAAATTAAAATAGTACTTGACTAACAGCAAAATTTGTTTAAATATCATCGGGGGATGGGGGGAGAAACATCTTTATGTAACCGAGAACTACACGTGTATATGCGGTTTCAAGATTTTTCTTGACGCCTTCAAGATTTTCAAGACATTCTTCGAATGTATTACTGAGCGTAATACATTCGAAATCTCTGTAGGAGGGATTCCAAGAATAAGAAGAGCACTGGAGAGTCGGAAAAAAAAGAGTTTGAAATGCGGCGCCGGGTTCGCTTCATCAATGCCAACCGCGAGGTGCCCATCCACACCTTGCGCACAGAGAGAAGTGGGCGGGGAAGAGTATGGAAATGCGATTCTCATTTCCATCTCCAGTCATTATCGCTCCGCATCGATCGCTCTTCGCGACGAACGCAACACCCTTCAAGGACGGAGAGAATATGAAAGTACCCTTCTCTCATCGATACGAAATGTGTCTGTTTCCAAAAGGTATAAATACATTAAATTTAATTATTCTAAGTATTTTTACTAAAAGCAGTTTACAATAGAGGTTAAAAGATTAGCCATAAAAAAATGCATTTTAAATATTTTCCTTCCCAATACGGGGATTATACATATTTCTTATTTGAGTAACGTTTGGACCACACATCAAAATCCGTTGATTACTTCATAATGGGAAACATTCAACCACACAAATATGTTCATTAATGGATACTACTACTACTACAGCTACTATACCATCACATCACTTCACTAAGCCTAGAGCTGAGTTGCCCCTATACAGTTGGGGAATGATGTAGGTGAGAGTCACGATTTCGTATGACTGTAAGACCGTCACGAAACCAGTCATACGAAACCGGGGATTTACGGCTTAAAGTGGATTCCGAACCACTGCAAACATCCATGGCACAGCCGGGACTCGAACCCGAAACCCGTGGCACCGAGCGCTAGACATTCGGCCATTCAGGTCCCCCTCATTTATGGATAACTTCACAAAAGGATATCGCCATCTATGGAAAAATATATCGTCTTGTAAACTTGAACAGCTTATTATTTAACACTGGCTTAATATTTCACCTGGTATCTTTCTGATAAACGTTACATATTTCGCTTGTTTAAAGAAACCATTGTAATCTCTAAATATAATAAAATCTTTTTTCAAAAATTAATTTCGTAGAAAATGGAAAAATCAGAAATTCGCACTATGAGTTCTTATGTGAAATTACGGCATCGCAGACCACGCGAAATATTAATAATTTATTTGGCTCTAGTGTTACTACGCAGCAGACAGTATGGAATTGGTTCGCCAAATTTTTGTACAGATAACTTTGACCTCATAAATGAATCACGCGGTCGCCCAGAATCAAAAGTCAATAACGATGAACTGAATGTCATCATTGATTCTGATCCATATCAGTCTATGAATTATCGTTAAAATTTGGTGTTGGCAAACAATATTAACTTATTTCGTTCAAATCGATAAAATGAAAAGGTCAGATCCACATGAACTGAATGAAAAACAGAAACAAAAGCCTGGTTGATATTGCTTTCTCGTCAAAAATCTTATCCATTTTTGAATCGAATTGTCACTTGCGATGATGATGATCCAATATGACAATCCCAAACGTTCAACATAGTCGTTGTACTAGGATGAATCACCAAAACACACTCAAAAAATTAATATTTGTTAAAAGAAGTTGATGATGAATGTTTGCAGGTCTAGTATAGGTTATCCATTATGATTTCAGGACATCTGGCTCATGGATCCCAGCAGAAATACACAGCAATCAACTGATGCAAAAACTTAAGGAAAAACAGTCTAGACTGGTCAACCGATCGATTCATATTTTATTGCATGATAACACTGGATCATACGCTGAACAAACGACTGTCGTAAAACTACAAGTATTGGAGTTGGAACTTCATCATCCTCCGTACTCACCAGACTTAATCCACACTGACTACCACTTCTTCTGCAATTTGGACCACTTTTTAATAAGAAAACGTTTTAATTCAAACAATGCTGTAAAACTGTCTTTCCAGGAATTCATTGACTGTCGTCTGCCAGAGTTTTATACCACCGGCCTGAGCAACATGCAGCTTAAATGACAAAAAAGAATATAGACAATATGAGTGTATACATTGATGAATAAAATAATTCCTTATATTTGTACGTTATAAACCAACATTTTCTTTGTTTCTACAAATTTCGTCCTTGACAACACAATAGCTAGTTTACGCAACGGAGCATACAACTAAATCGTGCTTTGACCCATGATTTTGTCTCGCGGGGGGAAGAGGTATCAAAAATAAAAGCGCAACAATTTATGAAAGCTTTCAATAGCTTTCCTTTTTTTCTTATGCTAGCTCATCGATTACATCGTTTCTGCCAATTTCAATATTTTGATGAATATTTCATAAAAACTAAACCAGGAAAAAAAGCTTGTTAAAGCAAGAAATTCAGGCGCGTTAGTAAAAACTGGCACTGATACAAAAAACACTGATTCATTGAAATACTAAATATTTAACCAAAAAACAAAACAAACGTTTGAAAACGTGCGCACATCTCACTTATCGACTTGGGTAAGGTTCAAACCCGTAACCACCACTCTGGATGCTAACCTTCATCTTTAACAAAGTATTCAATAAGAACAAGTCTTGCCCTTTTGTACAGACCCAGTTAAAAATCGCAATTTCTTTCAAAATTATATACCTAAAAATTATGCAATCATCTTATTATAAGTTTGTATAATTTTTAAAGAGATTCAATAATGATCTTCTTTATATTTAAGAAATAAATCAATAAGTTACTTCACTTTATTAAAACAAGTAATATAAAAAAAAAATTTTAACTTTCAATTCCAACTTAGGTCAAAAAAGAAAAAAATTTTATTTCAGTTACTTTTCATTAAATAATTACAATAAATATTACAATTAATATAAATGTGTATATATATATATATATATATATATATATATATATATATATATGACATAATGACAATATTAAGTGGCAAAATGGAAAGCGAATTTCCTTGCAATTTTCCATTTTCCTTTCTATATATGGTGTTGGACTATTATTTTTGTTTGTTACTACTTTTTTTCCCCAATTTATGAAGCTGATTGGTAGTCTATAATTTCTCATTCGATCCATCTCTTGTAATGCTGCATTATTGCAAGGAACCCGCAGCAGCTCTCTTGGTATCCCATATAAAAAATTAATATTTGAAAAAAAAAAGCTGTATTAACATCAAGTGTCATCCACCACAAATTCAAAAAAAAAAAAAAAAAATGTATTTGAACTTGAATGGATGAATAAGAAAGTATTTCATTAACGATTGAAAATTTGAACAAGATATATATAGGGAGAGTGTGAGCTAATAGAAGGAATTGAAAAAGATCATCTCCAACACAGAATCCCAGTTTACAAATAAGAGAAAGTACAGCTGAAAGATCAACCGAAACCTTCAGCAATTCATTCCTTTCAGTTACGGTTATTCCAGTCGGTCACTGAACAATGTGAAATTTATCCTGGCCATCTTTTCACGGTCACGAGACCATTTAAATAGCATTTTTGTACACAGTTAGCAGCAGGGGCAATTAACAGGCACTCCGCCCTTTGTCGACGCGGCCGAAAGTCGTAGAGGTCAAGCCGGTGCCCCGTTTTTCCGCTCATTTGCATACAATGGGAAGAGACAGGATGTCCATTGTTTTAGCGGACACTGGACTATCCGTTTTATGTGCAAGAGGACACAATGCCATTCTTATCGCACATCTACATGTCGCATCTCGCTTATTTTCGGCCACATGGGATAGAAAGTAAAGGTGTGCCAGAGATTTATGCGGCAGAGATTTCTGCGTGAGGCTTGTCGATTCATTAGTGATGGATCGAATCGCCCCTATCAAGATCCAGTCTGGATCTTGATTCAGGCCATGTTTCGCCAATGGAACGTTGTTTGTGTTCGTGACCTCCGCTATGCAGCCCAGTGGAATTTTAGTCTAGAGATATCTTGATAGGTAGTTTAATGATTTAAGATCGTGGTTCACATACTGTGGGATGCGCCTATTTCTCACAAAAAATTAAAATACTTTGGTAAATACAAAATTCTTTAAAGATTATCAAGTATCACCAATATGAGAATGGATATGAAAAAAAATAATAATAAAATCTAAGCACCACTTTCAGTTGAACCCGATTTTAAAATGATTCATAATTGCCATTAGTTGTAAAATATAAAATTTATGGCTATGACAATATCCATTTTAAAGTATTTCATATGTAAAAGTTAAATATTTGATGGTTAATCAGTGCTATATTTTAAAAGATTTATTTCTGTGAACAATGAAAAATCGAAACGAATGCAAAAGCAAACGTTACAGAAGATTCACTTTGAAATTTAAGTGCTTTTTTTTTCCTTCAAACTTCGTGATATTGCTTGGCTCTTATAGAGTTTACTTTTTAATGCTTTCTTAAAGTAGTGTTTTAATTAATTGATTTTAGATCCAAAGAGAAAAAAAAATAATAATCATACAACAATAAAAAAAAAAAAAAAATAAAAAATTATGTGGTTTGGATTATATCTGAAATAATTTTTTAAAAAATTAAACATGTATACATGAATTCTAATTAGATAATTCTACTCAATCATTAAATTTTTTATAGGCAAAATTAAGATACATATTTTTTCTAATTTTCAGATATAATTTATACATACACAAAGATAGACAGTAGGTATTTTAATCATGCAAATTAAGGAATAGACTGTTCTAGTTTTTTATGTAAGTTCTGAATCCATCAATCTTTTCCTCGATTGCTATTTATCATTTATTCATCCCTTTCACAGCAGTCTAATTAATAACTTCAAGGAAGATATTTTTAAAAAGAAGAAAAGTTTTTCCTTCCATATTAGCGTTTCATTTATTTTTAATACAAAAACAAATATTAAATATACAAACATGATACCCAAGAGCGAGAACTTGGCGAGCAAATGATCGATGATGATCCAAAATAGTCCCTACAACTATGACAAACAGTTTCTTTACATTTTTTACAAATATAAAGTTCATTTTTTTTTGTCATGTCAACTTGGAAATTTTTCGAATTAATTATTCTTTTTAGAATTTATATTTTATTTTCCTTTTTTTATTGGCAATATGTCAATATTTAATCATATGACAATATTAATTAATATGTAATAATTAATATTAATTAATAGTTCAATATTTAATTATGACAATTCCTGAATAAACAAGAAAAATAAGATATGAGTTCTGTTATACGACGAATTCTTTGCTTTCATAGAGCGATTTTGTGGTCAATAATTCTCCAACAGATATTAAGGTTTCTTGAAACTATAGTATTATTAATTTTTTAAAAAATCAAGCCTATTTATTATTAGTGTCCTTTAACGGGGTCAAGATCCAGTATATGAAAATTATTCTAGCATAACACATGATTATTTGCCAACAGAAAATCTTCCACAATATTTGCGTCCCCTATTCATAGGCATAACTAATACCTAATCAACCACATCAGAGTTCCAGCCTAATTAAAACTTAAAGGATGTTATTTTTAAAAAGAAGAAATGTTTTTGTTTTCCTATAGTAAAGCTTCACTTATTTTTAAGACAAAAAAGAAACATTTAATATATAAAACATGTTCTCGAAGTGCGAGAACTTTGCGAGCAAATGATCGATGATGATTTAAAAGAGATCATACATCTACGACATACAATTTCTTTGAATTTCTAACAAATATAATGAGTTTATCTTGCAGATTTTTTGTCGTGCCAACTTGGAAATTTTTTTGAATTACTATTTCTTTAGAACTCGTATTTTAATCTCCTTTTTTTATTGGCAATACGTCAATATTTAATCATATGACAATATATTAATTAATTAATTAATATGTAATAATAATTAATAGTTCAATATTTAATTAAGACAATCCGTCAATAAAAAAAGGAGAATAAAATATGAGTTCTGTCATACGACAAATTATTTTTATAGTTGAATGATTTCGTGGTCAATAATCCTCCAACAGATTTTAAAGGTTTCATTAAATAAGAATATTTTTAATTAACCAAATAAAGCCAAATTATATTTTAAAGGGTTCAAGATCCAGTATATGAAAAATATTCTAAGTTAACACATTATTTGCCAAGAGAAAATCTTCCACAACTTTAGTCACCCCTATCCATAACCATAACTAATACCCAACCAACCATATCAGTGTTACAGAACTTTAGAAAAGTTGCCCACAAAGTTACCACAATACTTTAGTATAAAAGTTACCCGCAATTTGTAATACCAAGAATTGTGAGGGGCTCCAACTCGACGATTGTCAATATTTCGAAACTTCAGAACAACTTTTCTCGTATAATCGATTGCTTCATCCGGGGCAACACATTTCGGAGTTTCGGGCCCACCCTAAAAGTTATCCCCTGGAACTGTCTGTAGCAGCTGAAAGAATCGGGCACCCAGGCGATTAAGAAATTTTCGCCCATTAATCTCTCGGGGCGCAGAATTTTCAATGTGCCCAGCGGACACCGACCGAGAGGAATGATGAGAATTTTCGTGGTGCCTCCCTAATGGGTCGATTAATGAATGGCACGCCCCTTGGCGACCCACTTGGCCTCGATGCAACACTTCGGTCCAAAGAGAAGAGCGATTATACATCTATTCAGTTAGAAATTCGGGTGACAAAAGAGCGATCAATTGTGGGGGCCAAAGTTTACGCAAAGTGATTAAAAGAATGAGTCTCCACCAAAGAGTTGCAGAAGAATCAACAATCAATCTAGTTCGATCTAATAAATGGCTCCTCGTCCAATTTTCATGCATAGTCGTAATTCGACCATACTTCTTGAGGACAATTTTATTTTATTTCATTTCAATACATTCCAATTAATTTACATCCAATATATTACTGAGATAAAGCAATTTCGAATTAAGTTAATAATTCGAATGTTCTTAAATAAATTTATGCAAACTGACAACTGACTGCAAGAGACCTTGTTGATTCTACTGCAATCAAAGAATAGCAGAAGAATCAACAATCAATCTAGTTCGAATAATAAATAAAATGGCTTCCCATCAAATTTCCATGCATAGTCGTTACTTCTTGAGGGCAATTATTTTACATAGAACATATCAATGCACTAAAGCGATTTCGAATTAAGTTAATAATTCGAATATGCTTGAATTCAATTTAAAAACAATGTGCAATGAGCGCATTCAATTTTAATTAATTCGAATGTGCTTGAATAAATTTATGTAAACTGACAAGTGATTTGATTTCAATGTAAACTGACTTGCCATTAATGCAACACTTCAATCAAAGGTTTGTTGCTCTACGGTTACTTTTTGCACACTTTGGGCTAATTAGACCGGGACCTATATTTTAACATGGATTCCGAACCACTCATAAACATCCATACCAACGCCATTATTCGAACCAGAAGCCTGTGGTACCAAAGACCAGAGCGCTACCAATTGGCCACCAGGCCGCATATACTTCAATCAAAAGAAAAGGTGGTTATTCAATTAAAAAATCGGATTACAAAGGAGCGAACAGTTGGAAACTAAAGATGTAGGAAAGCGAATGAAAAAATGAGTAGAATACAATGAGATATTGTGGAACCTTCACCAAAGAGTAGTTTAAAAAAAACAATCAATGAACTTCTGAAGGACAAATTTTTTAAATGAAAAAAAAAAAAAAAAAAAATTTGTTTATATTTTTACACGATAGCAATTCGAAGATGTAATTAATGAATAATTTACTGCGTAGAATAATTCTGAATGCATTTATGTAAACAGAAACGTTATACAAATATCACTTGCTTAACCATAAAAAAAAAAAATAATAATAACCAGGTTCTAAGAAGAAAATCGAAACCTTAGTAAGCATGCTTTTAACTGTTTCGTTTTTTCATGACATATAAGCGTCAGAGTCCAACGTTTTTTTTTTTTTTTTTAACCTAGTTTTAACCGAACCTTTCAGAGAGCATCTAGTAAATCCAAAGTTAAGATAAAACAAAAATGTTAAGTAGCAAAATCTAATAAGTAACAAAATTATTATTAAAATAATTAATTTTAAGAAGATTTTATCTTGCATTATTTAATTTCTTTTTTTTTTTTTCTAATATAATAGAAAATTCACGAAATAATTCATGCATAAACAAACTGAAATGAAATTTTCATAAAATTCACTTAAATTCAATAAAATTGACCCTGGTAATTTGATATGATTTAAAATCTTGCATCATTAAATTTTTTTCTCGATTTCAAAACAGTGTTTCATGAATATAATTTAATTAAAAACAATCGCACAACAGCTTACAAATTAACTGATCAATAGCCAAACTGAAACGAAATTTTCATAAAAAAAAAAATAGGTTGGTTTTATAAAGATTTGAGTTTGATTGTTTTGTCGCTCTACGGTCATTTTGTGCACACTTTAGTTTGCATCTACAGTTTAAAGTAGATTCCAAGCCACCAACAAACATCCACGCCACTGCCATGATTCGATCCTGAAGCCTGTGGTATCAAAGCTAGCAAATTGGCCAACAGGCCGCTAAAGATTTTAGTGAATGAACTTTTTAAATTTTGGGAGGGGGAAAAAAAAAAAGCGGAACTTAGAAAATGAAAATATCTTTTTTCAAAAATTCTTCAGAAGAACGACATATATGTGTACATTCAGCAGTTGTTCTATTTAAGATCTTATTAACAGGAAATATATATTAAAAAACTACTGGCTACTAAATCTCTCAACCATGAAAACGAAGAATTTGTCGCATGGTAGAACTGATAATATTCTATTCTATTCTGAGATTAGATTTGATTGATAAATATCGTAACGCTAGTCTATCAACACCACTATAAAAAATATATACAGATCGTTACATTTGTAAAAAAATACCAAGAATAGGTAAGTATGAACAATATAAAACCTTTTCATGCATCATTTACCAATAACGCCAAAGGTAACATATGTGGACATTTATTATAATTAACTTTATATATATATTTTTAAATCATTGAATAGCTATCGATATAATATGAACAGAACGTAAATAAAGAGGTAATGTTTTCTTTAAGGAGAAATCTTTGAAGTGGTTTAAACACAGAAAAGATACTTTTAATCACTTTAACACCAAGCTGAGACTGATTTAAACGCTTGATCGGAAACCTTCATTTTCAAAGCCCATTAACCAAATCATTTCTTCTGCGAATGTGAAAAGCAATGAACAATTTCCTCAACGGAAAACAGCAGCCTGAATAGATTGTTGAGACGACTACTAAAGGATATCAGTGAAAAGACGATAAAGAAAGAAAAAAAGTACCAGAGAGAGAAAGGTCAAGAGAGAGAAACGGTGATCTATTGGCGAGTAGAGCAACTGCCCGCCTCCGTCTGACCTTCAAGCGAGTTAATTATATCGTACTTGAGGCGGTGGAATGCTGAGAAGGATTGTTTCTGGTGAACACATCTCAACCCCCCCCCCCCATCCCTAGCTTGTTTCAAAAAGGGAGAGAAATAACTCAGCCACTGCGTCAATCTATTATTGGCAGAATTTACGAAAAAGAAAAAAATGGTTAGCATATTCAGGGACAGTAAAGGGAAAAAAAAAAATTTTATTTGTGTTAATTTTATATCAAGGGTAATTTATTGGAGCAGAAAAAAACACATCATTAAGTCTCAACTGGCGTACCGATTACGGAGTACCAATGGGTATAGACCCCTTAACCTCCTCACCTTAATTCATACATAAATTGATCAATAATTGGCTGCTTAATGTTAAGTTTGAGATAAAAATTAAGTTTTCTAAAAATTTAAAAATGGTACTCTAAAAAAAAATGTAATACTAAAAATAAATATAAATAATTCTAAAATTAAAAGAATTTAAATTAAAAAGTCGGTACAATTAGGAACCAGTTGTAGATGCCATAGAAAATATTGTATATGATTAAAGATTATGATTGTTGAACGTGTGGGTCGTAATGTTGAATTCTGTAAGGTAAAAGCATTATCCCCCTCCCCCTAAAAAAGTTCTCTGAACCAAAGTTCTGGTATTTTATTATTTTTTTTTATTTTTTGATAGTTTTATGGTATAATCCTTTTATTTTCTACAGAAAACAGGGGTAAAAAAAAAAACAAATAAATAAACCTAACTGTGGTTACTAGTCCGCAAAAAAGAATTAGGGTGCACATTGTAGCTTAAGATTCGAACCTTCAACCTTGAGGAAGGTCACACACGGGAACAATAAACCTTTAACATAAATTCATTATTTTTTTTTCTGGTTCTCTGAATTGCTCCCAATTTAAAACAAATAAAACCACAACAAACAAAAATATAAAGTATAAAAAAAATCTCTTTTCCAAATTAATGAAGACCGAAAAATGATTTTTGCCATTAAATTCGGTATTAAAGATATGTTATGAGCCAGTTGCCATCCACAGAACAGAAAGGAAGGAATGTACAGCGATGAGGAAGCACCTGCACGGAAACGATGTGGAAGTTCCTATAATAATATCCTGGAATCGGTAAGAATTGCAGAAGAAAAGAAACCGTGAAATGTTTCTTCCGAGGAAATAAATGATCTTTTGGGAAGAAATAGAGGCATTCCCATTTCCAACCAAACAGCGCACCAGCTGCCCAAAAATAAAAAGGAACCATTGATCATTTTCTCGCAGTTTACTTCCGCGGAAGCGAGCGAGTTTACTTCCGAGCGCATAAATAACTCTTCCCCCTACCCTTTCAAAATGCAGAGGAAACTCCTTTACCTCAGAGTAAAAAGCCTTATAACTCAGAAGTATTAGAAGAATGGAAAATTAAAGCACTGCATGCGTCTTAGTTAAGAGGATGAGGAAGTAACCCACTAGTTCTGTTTCTTTGTTTTCGGAATTGGCAAAGTGAAATATTTTTCAGAAGTAATTGATGCAAATTCATACGTTTGTTTGGTTGGTTTAATACTTTTAAAGGTTCGTTCGTAATCCACGTTCTGCGAGTTTTCTATTAAATTCAAAACTTTAGAAAGAGGATATTAGTTGAAAACATAAAATTTTATTTTACTTTACGCGAATATGGTTATGTTCTTCCAGTCTTTTAGGCAGTCGAGTTTTTAGAAATTATAATCGAATTTTCACACCATTTTACTAGAGTCAATCAGAAATAGAATTGAACAAACTATATCTCATTATTATATAGGCGACAGTAACTTGTGTTACCTACAACAAGTATTTATTATGTTATGCAGATATTTTATTTAGCAGTAAAAGTTTTATGGCCATCTAGCTGTGATGAAAAACAATACAATAAGGAAGGTAAAACAATATGGAGAATTTCGAAATAGTACGAATGCGGTTTAGAAGGGCGGGGGTCACCTGAAGAACTAATGCGGCCAACCATAACGAAGTAATTCCGCGAGTGCATCCATTTCAAGTAACACTCGTTTTCAAATACTAATGAAAAGAAAAAAATTCGAAGAAATCGAAGAATTACGAGTTTTTTCGAACTTCTTTTAGAAGTAAATTTCTTTGATTTAATGCCGATAAAGATGCATCCTATTTATTTAATAATTTTGCTGAAAATCGAACTGACGATTCCAGATAAATAAACAAAATATGAGGGACCTGATGGCCCAGTAGCTAACGCTCTGGCGTTCGGTACCACAGGTTTCTGGTTCGAGTTTAGGCGGTGCCATGGATATTTGTAGTGGTTCGGAATCCACTTTAAACTGTAGGTCCCAATCTAATATGATCGTAGAGCGTTGTTGGGATAGTGTTATTCGTACCTGCAGCATATCCTCAAACTACACGTGCCCCCTGGGTTAACGCTAAACAAGTAACAGCGGTGCAGCCCTTGCTTATTTATGGCATTAAGATTAACCGTCTCTGTATTGCCAACTACATTAGAACAACAACATATCTCACTATTATATTGCCGACAGTAATTAGTTTAGTACAGTAGATTATATTGCCGATATTTTATTTATCAATAGAAGTTTCATGGTCATTTTAGGGGAAAAAAAAAAAAAAAAAAAAAACATTCGCAGGTAACTCAACTCATCAATAAAACAGGCAATATCCGTCATATATTCGCAAAGAATATTATTTTAAAATCAAAGTTAATTTTTTTTTTCATAATTTCGACAATTAATTTTTGAATATAGGGATGCACACATAATGCATTTTTTTTAATACATTGCTTTTCGCTACTTTGGGTCATTATCAAATATATTTTGTAAAAGTGTGATAAATCTCACGGGCAGGAAAATATTCAAGGCGGGCCGCGGGTTGGCCACCCCTGTGTTTATACCTTAGTCCTATATTTAATATTTAAAAAAATTTCCTTGAGACTAAATTTTGGGGGTTTTCTGAATTGATATTTATATTCTCATACTCAGTGTTAGTAAACCTTTTATATGTTTAGTCTTTGATGCCAGCATATTGGTATTCCGAACTATATTTTCTTTCCAATTCTTTATTTTTGTTCAGACGATTAATAAGACCCTTTTAACAGCAGGCGCGCACATTGCATCACTCAGAGGGGTATGCATTAAGGGGGGATTAGTAGAAAAAGGGGCGGCTCAGTGCTTAATAGGCGAGACGCGCTTTGGAAATCGTCTTTTAATTTTAACCGCCGATAGAAGACGTCGAATAATAGACACAGATAAGATCTGTTATCGTCTCACGGTAAGAGAAGCTTTTTGCTGAGCTTGCAGAACGAAGCTTTTTTTCTTTTCTTTTTAAAAATTAAAAAACCGGCGTTAGTACTTTTCTTTTTCTTTCTTTCTTTTTTCTTTCCGATGTTATCCAGGCGGGATTTGAAATTCTATTGCGGCCGCATTTGCATGTTCTTGCAGTGGGCTTGACCACTGAATCACGTAATTTGATTCTTGGCTGTTGTTGTTTTTGTTTTAAATCATTTATCATTTCTATTTGCCCTTTTTTTTTTTTAACTATTCTGTTTTATTTTCCCCATGTTTTTTCACTCTTTTTTGAAGTATGAAATTATCGTTTTGAAAAATTGCCTCATCTTCTATGTAATATTGAATTGTTTTTTGTTTTTTCGCGTAGGAAATTTTGGGGAATATTACATATTTTTCTTTTCTTTTTTTTTTTAATTATTATTTTATATGTCAAACTCTTAGAATGGAATCAATATCTAAAACAGGGGTGAAATTGACCAAACATAAAACACACTCAAACATAACGGACGCTAACCTGCAACACCCATTACGATGTGCAAATTGAGATCGATTTGCGAAAGCTAAGTGAAAAAGTGGAGAAACAAATACAGCACTAAAATAAATATTTTTTATATTTCTTTTTGAGTGTTATATATTTCTTTACATGTGCTTTTAGTATCATTGTTATTATGTTATTCAGGTCTACATGTAAGAATAATAGTAAACACAAAAATAATAACTCATTATGTTTCAATTTTTCACTCCAAAAATATCTAAAGTGGGTGTAAATATAATATAGGGATATATAATTTTATATGCGCAAGATCATTTGGGTTGTCCACCCCTGCTTTAGTCCTATGTTTAATATTTACAAAAATTTCCTTGAGACTAAATTTTGGGGGTTTTCTAAAATGATATTTATATTCTCTGACTTAGTATTAGTTAACCTTTTATACGTTTAGTCTTTGATGGCGGCATATTGATATTCCGAACTATCTTTTCTTTCAAATTCTTTATTTTTGTTAAGACTATTAATAAGACCCTTTTAATAGCAGACGCGCACATTACATCACTCAGAGGGGTGTGCATTAAGGGGGATTAGTAAAAAGGGGCGGCCCAGTGCTTAATAGGCGAGACGCGCTTTGGAAATCGTCTTTTAATTTTAACCGCCGACAGGAGACGTCGAATAATAGACCCAGATAAGATCTGTTATCATCTCACGGTAAGAAGAAGCTTTTTGCTGAGCTTGCAGAACGAACGTTTTTTTTTCTTTTCTTTTTAAAAATTAAAAAATCGGCGTTAGTTCTTTACTTTTTTTCTTTTTCAATGTTATCCAGGCGGGATTTGAAATTCTATTGCAGCCGCATTTGCATGTTCTGGCAGTGGGCTTGACCGTTGAATCACGTAATTTGATTCTTGGCTGTTGTTGTTGTTTTTTAAAATCATTTATCATTTCTATTTGACCTTTTTTTTAAACTATGCTGTTTTATTTTTCCCATGTTTCACTCTTTTTTGAAGTATGAAATTATCGTTTTAAAAATTGCCTCATCTTCTATATAATATTGAATAGTTTCAAGCGTAGGAAATTTTGGCGACCATTGCATTTTTTCAATTCTTACTATTATAATAATTCTTTTAAATTTTTCTTATTTATTATTATAATTTTTTCAATTCCTACTATTAGTTCACACTCTCCCTAAATATATCTTGTTCAAATGTTCAATCGTTTATAAAATACTTTTTATTCATCCACTCAAGTTCAAATACATTTTTTTTAACTTGTAGTGGATGACACTGGGTGTTAATACAGTTTTTTCAAATATTAATTCCCTAATTCAATTCAATTAATACAGTTTTTACAAATAATAGACTTAATTTGGAAAAATATCGAGATCATTTTTGGCGAGATCTAACTAAATACAACGATAAAAGTCACAAATATATTAAATGTTACAATGTAATATATGAATGTTAAATCCAAAAATTAGGAAAAAGTTAGTAATGTCCGCCTATATGCAACTAAGGTCGAAGCAAAATTCGTAGAAACGTATTGCAGTATATAGAGGGATTCAAGACGAATTCTAAAAGCATAAATCATATGCAGATAAACAACATGAGTACAGGTCCAAGGGTCGAAGTTTAGCAGGCGCGTGAGTAACGTCATTCAGCTAATAAATGTAAGTGGTGATCGTTCAGTTTCATCTAGATGAATGTCTAAATAATGTGTACATTAGAGAGTTTTTGCATACCGTACGTTAGTTACCGTAGGACGTCCGTTAGCTTTTTTCTCCCTAGCGCGCATGCTCATATGAAACATAATTTCCTATGAGCATGCGCGCTAGGGAGAAAAGCTAACGGACGTCCTAAGGTAACTAACGTACGGTATGCAAAAACTCTATTAATTCATTAATTAATTTTAGTTTTTCATATTTAAGTTGCATGTATCTACCAATAGATGGCGCCAGATGTATAGAGGAAAATTTCAACTTTATTTGTAAAGGACTTTTCTGCAATATAGTGAAAAAAAAAGTAGAAATTGACTTTTTCTGAAATTGATTTTTATATTACTTATTGAAGTACGAAATTATCGTTTTGAAAAATTGCCTCATCTTCTGTGTAATATTGAATTGTTTTAAGTGTAGGAAATTTTGGCAAACATTGCATTTTTTATTATTATTATTTCGTATATCAAACTCTTAAAATGGAATCAATATCTAACGCAGAGGTGGCCAGCCCGCCTTTAACATTTTTCCGGCCCGTGAGATCACTTATCACACTTTTACAAAATATATTTATTTTATAATGGTCAAAGTAGTGAAAATTCAATGTATTAAAAAAATACATTATGAGTGCATCCATAAATGCAAAAAAAGTAACTGGCGGAATTATGAGAAAAAATTAACTTTGATTTTCAAATAATATTCTTGCGAATATATGACAGATATTGAAAATATAAGACATAATATAGGACAGATATATAGAAAAATTTTCCAATTTGAGAAATCTGGTACAAAAGTTGTTAGCGGTTTTGGTTCAACTTACACCTGCGAACCGTTTCGTTCTAAAATGAAATAGACCAAACACAAAACACGCTCAAACATAACGGACGCTAACCTGCAACATCCATTACGATGTGCAAATACTCAAATTGAGATCGATTTGCGAACGCTAAGTGAAAGAATGGAGAAACAAATATAGCACTAGTAAAATAAATATTTTTTAATGATTACATTTCGTTTATATTTATATATTTCTTATATTTCATTTTTAATGTCATATACTTCTTAACAATGTGCATTTAGTATCATTATTATTATATGATCTATGTTTACATGTAAGAATAATAGTAAACACAAAAGTAATAACTCATTATATTTCAATTTTTCACTCCAAAAAAAAAATGTCTGTAGTGGATCTAAATCTAATAGGGGAATATATAATTTTTTTTTCGGCCCGCTGAGTTATGATGCCTTTCCAAAGTGGCCCGCAATGGGCCACTTTGGGTAGGCTATCGCTGATATAACAACTCAAACAGTTGTGTAGCACAATAACATGTGTAAGAATTAAAATCACTGTTTTCTATGCAATAGTCCAATGCCATAATATACGATGGATCTTTGCACAACATTCCCATATATCAGGTAATATGAAAATTCGTATTTGGATTATTTGAAAATATCTCCATTTTTATGCAGGTTTAAAATTTTATTTCTGGTAATATGGCTTCTAGAAATAATTGATTAAAAGTCATAATATGACCACTTTGCAATCGATGCGTTTTAACCCATTAAGGACCAAATCCTTTATCATTTGAAGGAAATGAATAAAATTTAATTATTTGCTCTCATAAGAGTCTTATTAGAGAAACAAAAGTAAAAATGTCAAAAACTTTTAAGCAAGTCAAAATATTAACCGTCAGTCCAAAAGTTACTTTTCCAATATAAGAATCTTTTTAAAGCTATGTTATGTAACGGCACACTACGTTTCGATATGTGGTTACAATTTGGTAGAATAAAATCATTTTTTGAAATCTACGCCAGACCTACGCATGACTGACAACAGTCTATGACCGGCAGCCCAATACAGTTCATAAACACAAATAAAATAATTTATATTTAATAAATAATTTACAGCTAACTACATCAATTACTCAAGGACAGTTGTTTAAGTGGTTGCCGCTCATGTTAGAATAAAGTCAAGCAAAGTGGAGAATAAAAACATAGATTCATAAATGAGAATAATGAATGAAGAATAATTCCATGAAAATAATTCATAAGAAAAGGGGAAAAAAATCTGCAAAACTGCCTAAAAGAACGACTAATTGTTATAAAAAATTATCATGCGAGGCCAAATATATATAATCATCAAGATTACCACGTTGTAAAAAAAATTTGCAAAAAGTTTATGTAATGTTGCGGTTTCGCAATGTCAATCTTAAATAGAATAAAAGAACATTTCTATAAGAATTTAATTCATATGAGGTTAAAAATATGTGTATTTAAGTTATTTGATACATTCTTAATGATGATTTGCCAGATTGACGGAGCCTCGAGTTGCATAGCAACTTCTATCTCCTGCTTTGTGAATGAGAGAAGTTTCTTAAGTTTTAAGCCCATTGATTAGATAGAAAAGGAGTAAAATATATATATATTATTAATTTATTAAAAAAATTACCTTATTATTTATTTATTATTATTATAATTTTTAAGTAGGTAATAAAAAAAAAAACAATAGAAACAAAAACAGTTAATTGGAGGGGAAATTGTGACTCAGCTGAGAAACTGCATGCTAATTCGGAAATCGAAACGTTAATGAATAATATTCAGAACAGCGAGAGGTCTTTTGCGATTTTTGAAATCAGAGTTGTCGTAATCATAGTTGCCGAAATCACTCAAAACAAATTGTTTAAAAACTTGGGAAGGCAAGAGCATGTATGACATCCTCATTTCGGCATATGCTTGTTTCATATGTATGCCCCATAAAGTTTTGAATGAGAAGACATACAACATTCAAAACGATATCGGTATAAGGAAAACCACTATACTTCATCCAATTTATTTGTGGTGATAAAGATTACTCGATAATGACTAAGCAAATAGCTAGTATATTGAAACCAATCACGTTGGCATTCATTTTCGAGTACTATAGATACAGATTAGCATATAAAAGCAATACTGAAAGAGCATTTGAAACTATTTGCACTATATATATATACATATATTTAAACAAGGCAAGATAATCACTTAAGATAAAAATGGTTACCCGAGTTTGATATTGTAATAAGCGTATTTGCATAATAGCCCGCGACCCTATCTAAAAATGCATATGGCTTGAAACAAGTTTTATCTAAAATATCTTTTCATGGTATTCAGAGGGTTGTTTGCTTCTTTCTTGATCACCACGTGGATTGAATCAAAATAGGGAATGCAATAAAAAATATAATAAATAAAACCACTTTTCAAAAACAATAAAATAATTGGTTATTATCATTGATCAATTAATGGCAAATAAAAACCAAATTTTCAAAAGTTTTACTTTATGTCGTAATCTTGGATTGTCGTCCGATTTGCGATTTGGAATAAATTTCAAATTTAGAGATGAGCGCTACAGAGAAACAGATAGGCAATACAAGATTTTTGTGAGTAGGTCAAATTACATGGGATATCTTTTCAGCATAGTTCATAATTATAGAAAATTTTACCCGTTTCAAGTATTCCAATAGGTGAATATTAGTGTGAAATATTATCGAGTTATAAACAAGTCATATTTGATATTAACAATTATGAGGGACATCTTTTAAACATAGTTCATAATTACACAAAATTTCACTAGTTTCTAGTATTCTAATATGTGAATATTGGTGTGAAGTACTATCGGTTACAATATCATACTGGATATTAACATTGTAACTCGATCTGGCTTCGTTAGTATCTGTGATTGGGCTCATTTATCATAAAACCAGTGTATCAGATATATGTGCACTAATCTTTAAAAGTTGTATCTCTATCTGTGTATTTTAATTCAAGTATAGGGGTCATAAAATATTTCTACCTATTGATGAATTACATCCTTTATCCATATCATAATAAGATAAAAGAAGACGTTATGTGGTGAGAAAATACTATAACAATTTTGGTTACATTTCATCTAGTAATTAAACTGCGAAATTTGAATAAAACTGGCCCAACCATTTAATAATTAACATGTTTACAAACTACGAGAACTTTAACGACGATGTTCATGCTTATTGTTATGGATGGATAAAAGTGTTATTAAACGTTAATTATATGGATAAACGTGTATGCGGGTACCTGTGTTTTGAGAACTCTGACAAATATTTATATTCAAAACCCAGGATACACGAAAGAGCAAGATTCGACTCTTGTTTGTTAAATACACGGGTATATGTGCCACCAGTTACCCGAGTTTTAATGGCAATCCTTTGTAAAAACAAAAACACTAATTTCTTAGCTATCACCCTTACCAATCATCTTAAAGTTATCAATAACTGATTAAATAAATGGAGATAAGACTGAAGCTGTTTTCTTCAATTGGAAATAAAAGTAAAAAAACCTGTGATGATGATCAACAATATTATCCCTAGGAATAGTCAAACTAAATATTTAGTAGGAGTTATTCTGGATCAGCATTTAACTTGGAAACATTTTCTGTACACTAAAACTAAATTTCGTATTGCACTTCAGAAAAATCTACACACTTATAAATAGAAATTCTACCACGACCAAGAAATAACAAAATTCTTCTTTAAACTGCTATGCTTCGCCCAATTCTCACGTACGCTTGCCCGATTTAATCCTATGCAGCTAAATCTAATTTAAAAACGCTTGAAATTTTACAAAATATCACTGAATACCTCTGCTAAATTGTTTATGCGGAATTTTGATATCTATAAAGCTTGCATTCCTTCTTTAAAAGATTTTCTTAAAATATTATTTTTGACAAGCTTATTAATCATGAAAATACTGCAATCCAGGAGATAGACTCTTACGTTCCCAATTATGATTTAAAACGTCTACGCAAAATTTTAATTTAATTTCAAATTTGATTTTTTAAATATTTTCTTTTTCTTTTCTTTTTATTTGTTTATGATTGTATTCTGGGTAACTTTCATTGCTTCAACTGTATTTACTCTGTCTTATCGGAGATGGAGCCCTCAGGGGCTAAATAACTCCAAAAGAACACGTCAACCAAGAGTTTTATTGGGCTCTAATCTCGTGGATTTAAAATGTGTAAAAGGAATTGTTTGAACAGATGTTAGTAACTTAGCATGAATTTTATCTATTTTAATAACATAAGATCATCATCAGTTTTCAATGGCATTCAATTAATTGCAATACTATAATCGCTTTGAATGAGAAGTTTTCCTTCTTTTTCCTAATGGAGTCAATAAATCTCAGGCACAATTGGCAATGCCGCCAGAGCCTTTTACATTAATCGCAGCTATCAAAATATTTCGGATGCAACTCTGGCTTTCAAATGAGTAAGAAGAAGCCACTGAGCGATTGCAGACTGTTCGGATTCATACCCAAAAATACCTACATGAATACCAATGAGGTACAGAATGGGGACAGTAACGTGTTTTCACTACCAAAACAAAATTGTATGGAATGGAGCAAGAACGCATTTCGAATTCAACTCTGCCAAACGGTACATTTACGTTCCAATAGGGAGAAAGGGAATGAGATTCGAATAACAAAACAGGACGATGCATAACACCAAAGTGTAAAAATAAAATTCAAATCTCCATAAAAAGCAAATGGATGAACATCGCTTTTAGTCCAAAGGAAAAGTATACAATTTAAAAATATTAAATCATTTAATTCAGTATTTTCTAATTAAGTCAGAGCGATTTCGCAATCTTCTCAAAATGGGTAAGTCCAGTTCGAAACCAGACGAAAGATTGAAAGAGCCGGGGATGGGCAATAAATCCGTAGGTCGATAAGCTATTTCGTGGATTTCAACGAGGTAGGTGCGAAGTTCTTATTTTTAATTTTTAGTGTATTTTTCCAAATAGCGGCGGAATAAATATTCCAAATCAAATTAACGGCTGATAGCAAACTGGCTAGCGTTCTAGCCTTCAATAGTATAGGCTTCAGGTTAGAATTCATTTGTTAGCGGTTCGGAATCCACGTTAAACAGTAGGTTCCGGTCTAATTAGCCTAAAGTGTACAAAAATAATGACCGTAGAGCGACAAACCAAATCCAAATTGTGGTTGCATAATGTGGGTGTAACGTAGCAAACCCTCCATAGTGCACCTGAATAGATCTGTCATTCTATTGTCTTTAGGTTGCAGTGCAAAAAAACAACTTATTTTCTATTTTTTACAAACTGGCATACACTGGCGAAACGACGTTTTCCATCTAGTTTTAGTGGTTAATATATTTTGTTTTGACAGAGTTCGATGAAAAAAATTAATAAATTGAAAAATTAATATTCAAAAATATACGACAGGAAAATGTTAAACGTATTATATAACCTCAACACAATCGATCAGTCCGTATCTTGATGCATTAGAACAGGGGTCTCCAAACTACGGCCCGCGACAACAAATGGCTTATTGTTGCTGTAATAAATTGAATTAAAAAAAAAAAAAAAAACCAGAATGATAATAACTCGGTTTTATTTACTTGCTAGGCAAAGCTTAATGACAAGCATAATACGCAGAAAATTTAACTTAATCATAACAAGTAACAAATAATTTAAATGAATCCCACTAACATTGTAAACTAGTGAACATCACGCGGTTACCCTCTGTAATTATGTTGGGGTAAAGAGCATCGCATATGTATGTATATCGATGTTTGGAATGTATATATCCTGAATCAAACATATGGTTTTTATTCTGAAAAATCCTCAGAAACGGAATAGTCTAGAAATTATAGATAATGGCAGAAAAATGAAAACGGTTTTGGCCTTGGTACTTACTGGAGTAAACAGTATGGCCCTAAGGCTGAAAAGTTTGGAGACCCCTGCATTAGAACAATCCTATCTGCAAAATAGTCATACAGATAACTAACACATAAAAAAATAATAATAACACGGGAAAAAAAATCAAACAACATTGCATTATTTACATGCTTTTTTTTTTTTTTTTTTAAGTTAAGAATAATTTTAATTTTAAATATTTTTACTTATATACCAGCGTCTTAAAGAAATCAAAAGTTGCGAGTGCCTATGATTAACAAGGTTTTTGGCTCATGAAAGACTTATTATGTTTCAATTGTACATTTTTACAATGGATTTAAATCTGCAATCAGAATTTTCTATCGCCCAATTTTAATACAATGTTTTTTTTAGACATGTTTTCGGAATCAGATCATGTTTGCAAACAATAGTTTATATTTGTAAGGCAATTTTTTTTTTAAATTAGGCAGTTTACAACCATTAAATTATGTGTTTCTAAAAATAAACAGTGAAATAACCGAATGATTTAGACACCATCATGTCACGATGACATGGCACCAGACAATGCCTTATGACTACATAGTGGCATTCATTATAAACAAGTCAATATTCATCAGACGCTCTGTAAAGTTATATATATTTTAACTATTGTTTTATATAAGTACAAATGATTTAAGTAAATCAAAATGTGAAAATCATTCAGATAATTTTTGTTATATATGTGGCAACGTTACATTTGAAGATCAACAGCGAATTATAACTCCCTTGGTTCAAAAATGTAATAAATTACATTTTGGCTACAAAGTGGCTGACCATGAAAACTGCTTGGCTTCTCACATAAGCTGTTCATCTTGTATTGACCATCTGATTGATTAGGCTTAGTGTTTTCGATATACAGTGGATAAAAAAGTATTGGCAATTGCCTATAAATGATCATATTTGCTAACAAAGTATGTTTACAAATTTTATTTTAACATAGCGATTACAGAAGGAGAAAAGACAAACAAATATAACGATATTTTCATTTAAATATTTTTTTAGTCAAAATCTGCGAGAAAATCAAAATTTACATCATAAAAAAAGTATTGGCAAAATTATGAGCGAAAACAAAATCAGTATATGTTTAGTACTTTGGATGCATACCTTCTGCATCTATAACAGCTTGTAATCTATTTCTCATAGAGGAAACTAAGGTCTTTGCTGTACTGTTGGGAATTTTGTGCCACTCTTGCAAGAGTAAACGTTTGAGGTCGTCTTTACTTGAAATTTTATGTTTCTTGATTTCTAGATCCAGCAGGTGCCATAAATTTTCAATTGGATTATTGTCAGGCGATTGAGGTGGGGTTTTTAAATTGGCGAGGAGCATTGTAGAGTAGCCATTCACGGGTGAGATTCGCTGTATGCTTGGGGTCATTGTCTTGTTGAAAAACGAATGATGTTCTCAAGCCAAGATTTTGGGCACTGATTTTTAAGTTATGGCGCAAAATGTCAATGTATGTACGTGCTGTCATAATACCATCAATAAAATGCAGGTTGCCAATTCCATTAGCTGCCATACAACTCCAAACTAAGACGCTGCCTCCACCATGTTTTACAGTAGTAATTAAATGTTGTTTTTGAAACAAGAATTTCTTTCCAAGAACCTCATCTGTTAATGCATGGCGATTTAAATGACTTTGTTCGAGATTTGATTCTGAAGATTTGGACTCTAGGTTAAAAGCTTGAATCTCTTTTTTAGAAAGATACTAAAGAACAACTTTCGTAACAGCTAAGAACAATTTCAAGGTTCCTTTTTTAAAGAAAATTATTTAAATTATTGTTATAATATTTTTCTGTGATGAACGTATCAAGTCGTGAACATATACCAACAGAGTTAAAACTTTTTACTTAGATGCATCGAAAATTAGTTTGAAGTGCTACTTTTGCACAATGGCAACAAATTTTCTTCTGCGCCAATAGCTTATATAACAATCACAAAAGAAACAAAAAAATATTGTAGGCAAAATTCAAAATGACAAGTAGTATTGTTGGGCCATATGCGACTTAAAAGTCATTGCACTGTTGATAGGTTTACAGCTGGGTTATATCATTTTTTTTTTTTTTTTAAGCGAATGGAATTGTAAAGACAAGAAAATAGATACAAGAAGGAATGACTAGAGCGTGAATCATTTCTACCATTGATTCGCTGACAAGATTATTCTATCTCCTTTTATATAAAGTTAAAAGACTTGCAAAAGCTTTGTTAAGGCAGTGGATAAAAATAATGCTGGATTTCATTATTTAAGGTTCCTCAATTGATTCAAGATGAAAAATTCAAAGATCTATTAAGTGAAATCGAAAATCAATGTGGAAAACACTGAGAAATGTTATTCAATTTTTTTTTTTTTTTTTTTTTTTTAGAGAAAATTGTAAAGAAATTACCGGGAGACCATGGATCGATTACTACAACCGTACAGATATATAGGCTATAGTGGGCTTCAGATAGGTGGGCCGCATGATACATTTTTTGGCTTTCACGTGTATTTTTTCACTGAAATCTTGGTTCTGTAAGCGAAGATTAGGGAAAATGTTTTCACCTACATATCACTATCATGGAAAAGAGGTATCAGGGTAATGGACTACAAAAAATTCTACCTAATTCATGATGGATATAGAGGATGGATGTTCCAGATGCCAAATACCAAACAAAATAGCATTCTGAGACATTTGAGTAAGTTGAATAGTTTTACGTATAAGTACAAATATACATATTTCTGTTCCATTTAATACCTAGGTGTCTAAAAAAAGGAGTAGGTGATGGAGTCAAACTATATTTTTATAAATTTTATTTGAATTCAGCAAGAAAAATTCTATTAGAATCGGGCTTTTTCCACATATTCGAGAAAAAAAATTAAATTTTATGACCCTGATAACCTTGACAAATCTATCAAAAGATGAACCTTAAAAAAAAAGTGTAGGAAGGACATGAACTTCATTGAGAACTTGAATAAGAAACTAGAACAATGTTTTTCTTCATTCTTTAACAGCACTGAACAAATCATGCAAGAGATGTTGGATAATCAATCCTGTTTGTTCAACTGCAGCAGAAAAAAGGTTTAGCCAACGAATCAATACTCGTAAACAGTGCGTATGTGTTCTGGAAGAAAAGGGAAAATTCTAATAAATTGGGAAAAAGAGAGAGAACCCATTAATAATATACTACGGTACATAAATCAAACAAGAAATCAATTCCTTTTTAGGTCTACCATATGTCTATGTGACACGAACACAATTGCTGAAATCCAGCTGTGATAGAAACCGCAGAAGGATGAGGAGGAAAATGACGATGATAAGAGCTCTAAATGGCATTTTAATAAGATAGCTCGGGAAATAAATTTTAATAGGGAAAATGGAATATCTAACAATTTTGGGACACTAAACATAAAAAATAACAATTATTAAAGCATCATTTCAAGCTTTAGTATACGATCGAAGTTTTTTTCAATAAAAAAACAAATCTAAGCGTACACGTGAAAGTAATCCCAAGATTAGAAAAGCGTTTCACGTGTAACTTCAATGTTTTTTTTTTTTTGTTTTTTTTTTTGAAAAACCATTAAAATACATTTAAAAACTTATTGCAAAGATTAACTAATTATTAATTTTACAAGTACTTATGAACTAATCTTATAATTTATATTATATATATATATATATTTGTTGACATTAACCATTAAAATACATTTAAAAACTTATTGCAAAGATTAACTTATTACTTAACTTGGCGAGCTTATGATTTCAATGTTTATAGCTCGAAATGATAAAGTTGATACATTTAGTCTTAGCAATATTATATAACATATTGCTAAGATAAAAAATGTCAATAGTTGACATATTTTAGCAATATTATATATAATATTTGCAATAAAACAAAATGTTGCAAAAGATTAATAATTATTAACTTGGCAAGCTTTGAATTTCAATGTTGACAAGCTTATGATTTCAATGACAGTTTTATACAAATGTCTGTTTTCAATGTTTACAGATGATGCAAACAGATATCTTGCGTTAGCAATATTATATACATATGCTTTTTTTCCTACTTGAAACAAAAGTTTCTTAAAAATTCAATGTAAATTGTAATATGATGAAGAAATGGTAACACCAATCTTCAGAAATGTTACAAATAATATAAATTTGAGTACAAAAAATTAGGCCCAGCATTTATCACATGTGCCATCAAAAATATCTAACTTGAGAATTATTCGTAAACATTACTCTTGACCTGATACACAACAATAGTATCAAGCGATAAGGTGAGAGCAAACACGATCAATCGGTATGCAACATGAAATGAGACGGAGATCTCGAAAACAGATACGTATGGATCATGAGTCAATATGGATTGTTCGAAGATTAGAAGAATAGTGCAAACATAAGCATTCCTGCTTCATCCAGTGATTTTATATGAAAATAAGATTTCTACAAACATTAAAAATATAACTGTGTCCAAAAAGTTAACACCAATTTTCAATTTAAAATTCCCGGAACTTATGGATTTAAATTTTTATTTTTTTTTTATTTTTTTTATTTTTTATTTTTTAGGTTTTTGGCACTCTCCTTGACTTCAGTATGAAATTTCACGTCAAAATATTCATTAGTGTTTGAGTTAGGCTTGGCTTTTGAGACGCTAAAACTGATTCCGGCGATTTTGAAATGTCTGAATTAATTGAGCAAAGAACTTGCATTCAATTTTTGTTTGTGGAAACGTATAGAATGTTGCAGAAGGCATTCGATGAGCATTCCTATATCGGAAGGAAATGTTTAGAAGTGGTATAAACAGTTCAAAGAAGGCAGACAACGCGTTGAAGACGAAGGGCCCTTTGGTCGACAGCAACCCCAACCGACGAAGCTCACGTCCAAAAAATTTACAAACTTTGGTGCTTGCAAACCGTCGATTTACAATTACAGACCTTGCTAATGATGTTGGAATTTCAAAAGGATCGGTTAATTCCATTTTGGGCCTCAAACGCGTCAAATCTCGATCGGTACCGAAAAACTGAATGCGCCAGCTCACACTCCATTGATTCTTCGTGACTTTTTCGCCAAAAATGAAACCCATATCGTTCCACAACCACTGTGTTCGCACCGTGCGATTTCTCGCCATTCCTTAAACTTTGAAGGCGATGAAATAAATTTGGTAGAATTTTGGGTTTTTGAGTGTGAAAGTTTTTGAGAGTTTTTGAAAAAAAATAATAATAATTGGTCTTACTTTTTGGGCACAGTAGTATGGCCCCACAACCTGATAATCTCATTAACTTTTTATAATGGAAAACTCCACTACAATCGATCAACGTCTTTCTTTTCATTGGAGAGGGTGATCAATGAGCTCTTGAAAGACATTTCCAATAATTGCTCAGCAATTGCGTGTCGTACTCAAGAAAATCAGGGAAAATCTAGCCAAACAGATCAACTATTGATGTAAGGCACTCTGTTACAAATGTCACGGAGTCTATTCGTTTCTCAAGTTAATGTAGATCTACCATAACAAGAATAGACAGATAGCATGCAATACTATAAGGCACGAAAGGTAAAAAAAATATGAATGATTATAGGACGATATTTCGTAATCTTAATTTTTCTTGCATATTACATTTCAAGATATTCTTATTTAATAAGATTATTTGGGAAATAAAAATTTAAATAAAATTATTTAATTATGAATATATCAACGATAATCCGACTATGAACTTGTAGCAGACATGTGGAAATAAGTTATCACTGAATTCTAATTAGAAAAACAATCATACATAGTGAAATAACTAACACTTTTTTTTTAACTCAATTTTCTTTTTAACATTATTTTAAGCTTAAAATTATGCCCTATTAACAGATATTAAACAGATATTTTTAAACTACTTTAAACAGATATTTTTATTTTTCAGAGAAGTCATAGAATATGATCGCCATATCATGCTTTTTGAATTAAGGCTTCATAGATATGCGACAGAAGCAACTCGAAAGATTTGTTCGATAGATCCATGATTTATAAGTGAAAATCAAGTTCAATACTGGTTTAAAAAGTTCTAAGAAGGGAATTTTAGTTTTGAAAATGAACAGAGCCACTGCATATTGATAATGATAATTTGAAAGCACAGGTAGAATCAGAACACCGTATAACAAGTAAAAAAACTAATTTGTAGACTTTATTGTGCAAGAAAAACATTTGCGGATCATCTAAACATAAAAGAAAAAATTATCTCGCGCTGGATTTTGGGTTTAACATAAGCTTACAGCTAACAACCATCAGTGACGAGTAAACGTTTGCACATCACTAGTCACAAGAAACGAAATCTAATTAATCTATAAAGCGTATAGTTACAGTAGATGGAAAGAGGATACTAAAAATAATAAATGGTTAAACCGAAAAGAAAAACCTATTACCACCACAAAATCAGGACAGAAATCAAAGAAAGTTTTGCTTTTCTTATGGAAGGGGTAGTTTATTTTGAATTGCTTAATAATAATCAAATTACCATTTCAGACATCTACTGTCGACAATACTATAAGATAATTTAGAGCGGGCTTTATTCGCTAAACGATCTGCATTATTCAATAGATGCGGTGTGATTTTTCAAGATATCGCCAGGCCTCACACAGCACGAATGACTTAACAGAAGCTGAAGGAATTTGCATGGGAATTTCCACCTCATCCACCTTATAGTCCAGACATAACCCCATCAGATTATTATATGCTTAAGTCTCTACCAGCCTTTTCTTGATGGTAAAACTTTCAGTAATAAACAATGGAAATATGAATATTTAAATGAAACGAATGTTTAATCTAAATGAATATTTTGCTGCAAAAACCAAAAAGTTCTTCTAAAGTGAAATAAAGTTACCAGAAAGATGGTTAGATGTCATACTAAAAGACGGAGAATATATTAATGATTAAATATTTACAATAATAAATGTGTTTTTTTTTTTTAATTATCTATCTAAATCCTGTAAAAGGAATTATGATAATAAATGTTATTTTCTCTAAATTAAATAGAATAAAAAAAAATCCAGTTTAATTTAATCTTTAATTTTTTTTTTTTAAGTACTAAGAAATAAATTGCATTATTTTAGTATATTCTAGCAAAATAAAACCTCGTAATATTTTTCAGTTATTTTAAAACAGCCAAACCTCGACCTTGAAACTAATAGTAAAATGATTTCTTTTTTTTTTGTTACTGTTCCAGTAACCACTACTTTAAAAAAAGTCATAAATTGAACCAACATCTCATTTATAACATCATTGAGTCACGATATGTCTGTTTAACCAGCTTGACATCAACATTTACAGCTTCATTCAGTAATAAATTCGATAGCAAAAAAAAAAAAAAAAAAAAAAAACACCTTTTATCAACTGCATATCTATAATAACTGCACTATTAAATCTATAAAAAAAATATTTACCGGTGAAACGTGAAGGTAAAGGAAAATTCTTCGAACTAACATTCAATCTGTAAGATGCAATGTCTGGTACCATCCATCGTCATGTCAGCTTCTAACTGAAGGGTGCTTTTTTAAAAAATTCTTTTTTTGCCACCTGGGTCTGTGGCAACCTTGACACACCTTGTGCCATAGGAAAGGGTGGGTGCTACTAACAGTTGTTTACAGAGCGTCGAAGACATTGAAAAAAAAAAAAAAAACATTCGGAAAGAACAAATGGTAAGGAAAAAAAGTCTGGGACTAGGATGGATTCTAGGATAAAATATGGCAAGACTTCAACTGATGAATACGCCTAAGTATATCAAACATCATCCATAAAATTTGGATCTACAGATAACTCCTCCCAATATCACCTTCAGAGAGGGGGAACAGCAATCATGCCTGCAGCATTCAAATTCAACAGCTATATATATATATTCTGCTAGGAACCTTCCTGAAAATTTTCGGTTTTTAATATGGTAATGTTCCCTTCGAGTGTTTAAAAGCACAGAAGCTACAAATCGGTAATAATTCAGAATTTATGATGCTTCTATTTTCGATTTTTAAAAAAAAAAAAAAACAGACATTTTTATAAGATAAATATGCTTTTCTCTTAAAATTTTTTTTTTTTTTTAGGAATTGGAACATTATTCATATTATTCCAAGAAAGAAAAGAAAAAAAAAAACATTTTAGCTAACCAACCTTACAATAAAATAATCACTAAAGAACAAATCAGCCCTCAATAAAATAGTCCCAAAATTTAAATCCGTGATCTTTTTTTCATTTTATCAAGACATACATGTTTATATAACTATGAAAGCGACTATCTAAAAATATGAATATAAAATTTAAAAAAAATTTGAATAAAAATGATAATTCTCAAATAAATTTTGTAGCATTATAACTCATTTTATAAATTAATTTCATACAACTCAGTAGTAATGCAGAATTTATGATGCTTCTATTTTCGATTTTAAAAAAATTGCATTTTTATTAGATAAATATGCTTTTCTTTTAAAATTTTTTTTTTTTTTTTTTTTTTTTTTTAAAGGAATTGGAACATTATTATATTATTCCAAGAAAAAAAAAACATTTCAGCTAACCAATCTTACAATAAAATAATGACTAAAAACAAATCAGCCCTTCAATAAAATAGCCCCAAAATTTTACATTCGTGATCTTTTTTTATTTTATCAAACAAGTATGTTTAAAAACTATGAAAGTGACTATCAAAAAAATATAAAGTTAAATTTTAAAAAAAATAATAAAAATGAATAGTTCTTGAATAAATTTTGTAGAATTAAAAAATCATTTATTTTATAAATTAATTTCATACAGCTTCAAAAAAAAAAAAAAAAAAAAAAAAAAATCTAAACCTCAATAATTATTCCCCAAAGAATTGAAAGCTTGTTGAAAATTAATTGATGCAGAAAATGCCATGGTTGTTTGATTTCAGTAACTTCTAATCTTTTGGAAAACATGAATTCTAATGTTTATACATAAATAAAATTCAAACTCAAAATAAATAAATAAAAATATGGAGAAAAATTAACACAATGAAAAATTCACGTGAACGAGTGATTATTTAAACTTCTAAGATTTTTTTTTTTTTTTTTTTTCTTCTAATGCAGCTGGCAAATAGACCGTGATCTTTCGCCATAAGGGCTGCAGCGATGTTACTCATTTTGCATTACCCAGAGGGCGCATGTAACTTGATGGTACGCCACGAAGTAACAATGCCCCCAACGCTCTACGATCCTACTAGGACCGGGACCTACGGTTTAAAGTGGATTCCGAACCACTACAACACCCATGGGCAAAGCCGGGATTTGAACCCGATACCTGTGGTACCGAACGCCAGAGCGCTAGCCATTCGGCCATCAGGCCCCACTAAACTTCTCAGATAAAGTAATAAAAAGATATTTTTAACATACTAATTTAAATTTATGTAGATAAGTTGATTCTAGATAAGATCAAATAGATGATTCTAGATAAGATTGTATATGAATATGGAATTTCAATGAATTTCTTAAAAACGTATCAATGATTTCAGTACATTTATGAAGAATATTATTTCGTATAGAACAAAAAAAAAAAAAAAAAAAAAAAAAAAAAAAATGAATAATGCGTAAAAATATAATGCGTGTTGCAAATCAATTGATACAGAAAATTTTATGGTTGATTTAATTTCAGTAGCTTCTAATCTTTTGAGAACATGAATTCCAAAGATTCCACATAAGAATTACTAAAAATTAATTTTACAGAAATTCTACATATGAATTCCAAAGATAATATAATTTATGTTAAACATAACATTTTTCGAACTTTCAGGTAGATCATCTGTAAAAAATCAATTGTATTCAGAAACCAACACATTTTTCCTTTGAAACAAATCCAAAATTTTACACTCAGATATTGTTTGGAAGTTTAAAGTATATAAATTAATGAAAAATACTGAACATAAATAACACTATTGTCAAATCAACTTTATTACTATCATCAAATCAACATTATTACTATCATCAAATCAACATTATCACTATCGTCAAATCAACATCATTGTCTCAAAACAAAGTTATTTTTCCCATCAAATTACGCCAATTATTTTCACCAGTAATAAACTAATTTCGAACTATTTTTTACATACATCATATATTCTTGCAGAAATTATTAAATACTTTTATTTCATATCAAAACCCACACACAATTCAACAATACATAAGTACATTTAATGCTTTTCCCAAATGTTCTTTTCACTAAACGTTGCCACAAGAACCTTAATTTTATTCGAATTTTCATAAATTCTGCATTACAAAAAATCACGTACAAAACATTCCATTACCGAACAGCGAGTAACATCGCTGAGTTAAAAGGGTTGTTTTCGTTTCCACTAGATAAAAGAAAATGAAAATTAATCGTTTAAGTCACGCCAACGGAACAAATTGCGAGGCAGTGTCTTATGGCTGCAGCACGCATGATTGCCCGGGAGAAAATCGCTAGACGCCCAACGATAATTAAGCGTTCCAGCAAGGCGAAACGAAGTGAAGTGAGTAACTCCGAGAACGATTAACGTTCCTGTGATCATCTTCTATCTTCATAAATTAATCCGGCGAGTTGCTTCGAGAAATCTGTGCCTCTACAGCTTCATTTCAGGCGAATATTTCGGCAGCGCTCTAAAGGTTAAAATTTGTTATGCAGGTACAACAAAGAGAAATGCACAATCAATTAGCATGAGACGAAATTCTGAGTTAATTTTAAATTCTGAGTTAAAAAGAAAGTTTAAATAACGGAAATCAAGCTTTAATTACAAAAAAAAAAAAAAAAAAAAAAAAAAAAAAAATGCTAAAATTGAATGCAAGTTCTTAGCTCAATTAATTCAGGCATTTCAAAAATCGCCGGAATCAGTTTTAGCGTCTCACAAAGCCAAGCCGTAACTCAAACACTAACGAATATTTTGATGTCAAATTTCAGACAGATGTCAAATACAGTGCCAGCAACCTAAAAAAAAAAAAAAACATTGAAATTCTATAAGCCCCGGAATTTTAAATTGAAAATGGGTCTTACTTTTTGGACACAGTAAATTTACTGATCAATATCAATAAAAAATAATCATAATTAGTCTTACTTTTTTGGGCATAGTATTTTGATAACAATACTTTAGCTAGCTTTGTATGCTTATGATTTAAGGAATTTAAACAGAAAAATGTTTCAGTAAATGACTTTTTAAGGGAAGTTGATAAAAATGTGTATCATGAAAAAGAAACATTTTCGAGTCGACTTTGGTAATCCACTACCTAAAATCCTAGTAAATCCCCATTTAAATTATGCTTCCTTTATAAATTATTATATCCTAATAATGTGTTTATACAAACTCACGGAATTTCGAAATACTATTATAATTGTTTCAGTATTTTTAAGAAGCCTTTAATTTGCCTCTAAATTAGTACATTAAAATCGAACGTACTTTCCTGCCAACCCAATACATCACATTTGAAAACTTCACAAGTAACGTAATCATTTATCTTTACTTTTGAAAGATCGTTTTAAATTTTCTTGTAACTCTTTGCTTAATATATTTAGCACTAATATTGTACATTTTGTAATTGAAATAATTTTCAGAACAGCACAAAGAGTACTAAAATCTCCCAATGGTCCAATTGGACATTTTTTCGTGGTGCAAGCATCCTACATTTTTTAAATTGTACTTCTAATAAACAAACCGCTATATATATATAATTCTTCTGTATATGTTATTGAACTCCTTTTAAACCGGCTATACCGATTTTGATGAAATTTTTTGTGTATATTTGGCAAAACATGGAGAATGGTTTTTCTGATATCCCCTTGTTGCAAGTCGGTCGCCATCAGAGGGTGCTGCAATATATCAAATTCTATACCGTTCAACCAATCGCTATGAAAATTTGTAATATGCATTCTAGTACGAAAAATAGGTTCGCTATATCCATTGTATCATGACTTGCTACCAGATGGTGCTGCCGCATTTCATCTTATATAACGTTCAAACGATATCCACGAAAATTAGTATGCACATATATTGGGACATGAGACATCTACTGATATACGCGATATGTAATTTCCTACAATGCATTTTTTTTTTTTTTTTTTTTTTTGTCAAGACAACGTATGTCGGATTCTGCTAGTATAGTATATATATATATAAATAAATTCGCAATAACAATTTTGATATTCTGTGTTCGAACACATATCTCGATATATATAACACGTGGTATATCATCTCGATTACATGATTCTATATTAACCATCTTAAATCCAATATTTTTCTCTTATGATTTATTGGCATTAGTTATTCATCTTTTTTGCATTAGATTTGTGCAAGTAGGAACAGTTACCATTGAAAGACAAAAATATCAGTCTCTGATGTCTTTTAAGAAAGACAATTTTCTGCCACCGTCATAACAAGCAAATTATTTAACGCTAAATACAGTGGTTTATCTGGTTTATAAAATCAATGTACAACACAAAATGCAAGAATCAAGAAGGGGGGTGAAATGACAAACATAAATATCATTGGCCTTTTCATATGTAAATAAGTATGCAATTCATTCTACTTCTAAAAATGAAAAGATTTTTTTTTCTTTGTATTTATGCCATAAATATTTAAACTTTTGTACCAAATAAATATTTACCCTATGCTTCAATATTTACATTTATGATTCCAACACAATACAACGTACAGCAACAACGTCTTTTCACTCTCTTCATCATTTGACAGAGAGGTTTGCTTAACTCGAAAGTCACGAAATCTTGACCTAAATCTGAGCTCTTGCGTAATCTCTTGATTAATCACCGATGTACTGTGAAGGTGAGTTCGATGCACTTCGCAAAACCGCAACCGTAACGTCCCGAGTGACTGCAAGTAATGGAAACGTAGAACTCGTAATTCGAAAATGGACTGCAAATCGGGATGATACGCCAAAGTTCTGGTGTAGTAACTTTGGCATTTAATCTTGATTGTAAGCTTCTGTTTTAAACATCTTTGAATACAATAATTTTTTTTTCTCTTTGATATTTGGCATTAAGTTATTTTTCCATCCTTTTTTTTTTGTTGTTCTTGTTGTTAGGAAAAAGGAAAGTGAAGTGAATAAATGACCATCGTTCATTTGGAAGAAATTTGAATGTAACCCCTTTGAATTTACTAAATTTTGATTTTTAAAAAATGAAATCTTCAAGAAATCATATTTTTACTTTTCCAAAAACTTTATCGATCACATCTGCATGGTGTTTATTATAAAAAATATCTATTTTATGGAAGATTGATAATAGTTTGCAAATTGTACAAAATTAAAATTTCCTGTTTCGCAAAATCCTTGATTTGATACGTATTTTCCAAAATTTTAAATATATTCTTTTCAACATTTTTAATTTATTAAAAGAAATTCATCACAAATTTCTATTTTAAAAAATTCGTTAAAAAATTAAATCAAAATTTAATTTCAAAATTCAACTAGTCAAATATGCATGATTTACAGTGTTTAAAACTACTTCGATAGATAAAAGCTTCACAAAAAAAAAAAAAAAAAATAACAGTCAGAAATTACTGTTCTTGAGGCTTATATCAAAAATCATAAAAATAATCAAATTTTCAATTATATATATAGATAATTGAAAAATTTTTATTAAAAACTTCGAGATTTTGAATAACAAAATTTAAATATAGAAAATTATCTTATATATTTTAGTATAAAAGTAAACACTTAAATACTATAAAAATAAGTTTGTCATAGGTTTTTAATTTATTACAAACTAGGATTTAGTAAAATTTTTAGGTTTTGGTGCAGAGTTTCTAACTAAGTCCTTTTTTTTTTTTTTTTTTTACTTTTCTTATCCTAACATTAGAATCTCAACTCCGTTGGATATCAAAGCAATAACTATCCACACGTTTGTTTTAAGAATTTATTACATATATTATGAGAATACTAAAAACACTCTTTCTTTTTTAAATTAAGTTTAACGAAGCAGACGTGATTGTGATTAGATAATACATTAACACGCACTGTTTGACCTACTATAAGCAATTCTCTAGCATGAATACTAAAAAGTTGATAAATAGAAACCACCTGACTAATACAATAAAAACCAACCAATAGCAAATTGTTTAGTAAGTTAATGTTATCCCGCTTAAAATTCTTTACTCACTATTTATAAGATATTACATATTTTTCATTACTTTATATGATGTTTATATCTGAAATAAAAATATAATAGACAATTGTCAAGGCCGCGGTATTTTTTTTTTTTTTGTTTTTTGTGCCAACCGCGATAACATTACAGTAGTATATGCGGTAACTGTCTTCACAATTCATAGATTAACTGGCGACATTTTAACACTGCTAGAATTAAGAAGTGGCCTATTTAAATATCACCTTTCTTAATATGTTAGTTATCATATTTCTTTACTTCGTTTCGACAATGATTTGTAAGTGGATTTAATATTTAATTTGTGGGGTGCAATATAGACCTAAATCCTAGTGGTGCACCCTGGGCAATACGGCTAAGGGGTCTACAGTTTCCGTCATGAGCCCTCGCTGCTATCCTAACAGTCGTCCGGTTGGCCTGCGTGTACTGCAATGGAATGCTGGTGGCTTGTCTCAATCAAAAAGAATTGATCTAATGAACTTCTACAATGCATTGGGATTTTTCACCAACCAAACTGCATTCTTTGTGATTTGGCAGAACTAATGAATCGAGCTCATTTTCATCGTTGCTTACACTTCATCGGGATGGCGAGATACTGGCAAGCTAAAGAACTCTTGTGGCAATGACTTCGATCAACTTTGTTGTGTAAATTTTCTTTATCTTGTATTTTTCCTTTTTTTATATTGTCTTGCCTTTGGAAATGATATATATATATATATATATTTAATTTGCCAATTTTTTTAAATAAAATTTGGCATTTTTTAAGTGATTATAATGCACTAATTCATTTATGCTATGATTTAACTTCTTATGGATAATATTTTTTTCTAATGCAGCTGGCAAACACTTAGACAGTTGTCTTAGATGCCTTAAGGGAAGCGCTGCACCGACGTTACTCACTTAGCACTACCCAGGAGGTGCGTGTAGCTTGAAGATAAACTACGGACGCGGAGTACCACTACCTCCGTAACGCTCTATGATCATGTCAGACCAGGACCTACGGTTTAAAGTGGATCCCGAACCACTCCAAACATCTATGGCACAGACGGCACTCGAACCCGAAACCTGTGGTACCGAGAGCCAGAGACAAAAGATTTTTTTAAATATATATATATATATATTAATCAAAGTAATTATAACAAAGAACAATTAAAATCGTGATTCAATTAAAATAAGAGCTATCCATAAATAACTCACATTTTAAAATTACAATTAGATACCCATTAGACAAAACACTGTTGCCATATCCCCTGAAACCAACTGGCATCGTCTGCTCGATTTGAATGGTACATGCACACACAATAAGACAAAATTTGCAAGCGTAACAAATGTGTCCTCGCATACATTAGTCACAGGCAGCTTAACAAATGAGGCTGCACAGTTGAAAGCTGAACAGACGTAACATCCACTAAAAGCACGAAGCCATTTGTTAGAAGAGAAACAACTCGACACAAGAAGAGAAAAGGGATACAGCAATCCGGATTTAAAGCACGGAATCCACAATAATAAAAATTTGCGTTCTTCTATCTCTCTTTACAAATGTTTAGATTCTTTTGTTCAAATACAGTGGAGTTCGAAATGTTATGCATTTTAACTGCCATTGACATGTTCTGCTAATTATTCAAAAGAAAAAAAAAAAAAAAATCAATAAAACTTACACATGACCCATATATTTTTTTTTTTTTTTTTCAACGCTTGTCGTAACTTTAAAAAAGCTATGTAATAGATACTTTTTTTTTTTTTAGACATTTCAGATTTTGATTGAAGATTAAAAGATGAAATTAGATCTGGCTGATATTTAACCTTTAAATAATAAATAATTAAATAGCTAAAAAATAATCTATTTTTTCTGCTTATTGCAAATTACAACATACAAACTTTATTAAATAAAGTGCTAGTCTAGACATCCTTATCATCCAAACCCAAAAGTTTCAGCCCTGACATTAGCCATTTGAAACTGATTTTTGTCCAAAATTTACTAAGAATTTTATGGCACATCTCCAAAACCATTAGTAAATGCATTTAAAATGTGCAACTAAATTCAATCAGTCTACTGCACAAAATCCTTTATATTTTTTTAAATATATTTCATTTATATAAGATCGCAATATAAGCAAAGAAAACAGTCAAGGAATGAACTAAGCGATTATTTTGCATAATAAAAGCTTGAAGCTTGCAAAATAAAAACTTTTGTTATAAAAGATTGTTTTGCATTAACAATAATACACATAACTGCGGCAAATAAACTTAAAATTATAAGACCAAACAAATATACAATAACACAGTTGTGAAACAAACTATCCAGAATATCAGCAGATGAATCGGTTAGTATAAATAAAAAATAAATTTTAAATTTTATACATCAAAATTCAAAGTTAAAAGACTCGTTTTTTTTTTCTTATAATAATAATTATTATTAATTAAATCTCACAAACAAAAAAGAATAAAGGAACTCGGAACAATCTTCTAGAATCTCTTTTGGCCATAAGTGGTACTTGTTACAAAAATAACACTAACACTAACTCCAAATTAGGATTAGCTTTCTTAACGTAACATATCAAAAGTTGAAAGACACATTTTTCAATTCCTACTATTAGTTCCCACACTCGCTATATATAACTTGTTCAAATTTTCAACCGTTAATAAAATACTTTTTATTCACTCATTCAAGTGCAAATACATTTTTTGACACTTGCAGTGGAGGACACTGGATGTTAATACAGTTTTTTCAAATATTAATTCATTCATTAAATTTAATTAATTAATTTTAGGGGTTTTTTAGATTTAAGTTGCATGTATCTACCAATAGATGGCGCCAGATAAACTTAAAAAATAAGTGAAAATTATCTATAAAGGACTTTCTGCAATATTGTGAAAAAAAGTAGGAATTGACTTCAAAAATTTTTTTATATTACTTGTTTCTTATAATAATAATTATTATTAATTAGATCTCACAAACAAAAAGAATAAAGAACTCGGAACAATCTTCTAGAATCTCCTTCGGCCATAAGTGGTACTCAGTTACAAAAATAACACTGAAGCCAAATTAGGACTAGCTTTCTTAACGTAACTGTAATCTGAAACCGGTGAAATAAATGGTCCAAATCGAACCGCTCTTTCTTCCGCCCACTCACCCAAAATAAACTTATCCAGTGGTCAACGTCTCACTAATTGGATTGAATTCGATATCGATCTAGACTGGCACTCGAATCACTCCTTTCCGACCGCTACTGTTTACAATTCTCAGCAAACAGAGATTCAGTTAAATGCATGATGGGTTTTTAAGATGCCTAACTATTACTGATTGGGGCCACTGAAATGTGTAGTGATAGTTACGGACTCAAACAGTATTAATGTTTTAAAAACTATACTTGGATAGTGTACACATCAACTCGAGTCTATGGATTTTATGATAAGAATCAGTCTAAAAAATATTTATTTAGTTTTTGCTGTGATAAAAGTTTGTCTTTTTATTCTTTTATAAAATAAATATATAACAGAAAAGTTTTTGATATTTAATGCTAATAATTTAAAGGAATTTGTTTTGAAAGAAAATGTCCCATGCATCGCTAAATATATTGTTTCTTACCAGTGCCTACAGAAATCATATGGATATTTATTAAAACATTTATTTCAGAGATTTCAATTCAAGAAAGTCAATTTTTAGAAGAATATGGTAATATTTTTACAATGAGCAACATGAAATCTGCAGAATTGGGAAGCGTCAATTTTTGAAATACATTCGTCTCTGCCGAAATGTTGAAGACTTGTTTGTTTGCAAATAGAAATATTTTTATATAAAAGAGCAATATTTAAATAAAAGAAATCAATCATGTTAAGATGGTTAGAATATAAGAATCAAAAACTGGTATATTTTTTTTTTTTTTTCAGAATTCAGACTAATAATGGATAAAGGTTAATAAATATGAATAAATAAGATGTAATAAATTCTTACCAAATTATTCCCATATATATCGAGGAATAAAATACATCTGTGAAACTTGTTAAAGAAACAGCATAAACTTGGTTTCAATTACAAAAAAAAAAAAAAAAAAAAAAAAAAAAAAAAAAAAAAAAAAAAATGATATTCAGGTTACGCGTAAAATTTAGAATTTAATGTAAGAACAAAACGTATAACAGCAATCTTAAATAAATAAATAAATAAATAAAAAAAGAGATTTCCAAACGACTTTTCTTCCTTTGAAAATCTCATTTTCACTTTGAAATAAAATTCATTTTGTTTAAAAAGATCGTCTGGTTAAAGTAATTTTACATTTAATTTTTCTTCTGAATTAATTTCTTTTACTAAATTATCTAAAAATTACTCAATTACTTTGTAAATAAATATTATAGATAAAAAAAAGAAATATGAAAGTAATTTTTTAAAAATTAGATTTCAGTGAAGGACACGAAAAACCCCGTGCTCTTATATTTTATGGGTAAAAATAATATTCTAAAAAAAGAGAGCAAACCAAACATTCAATATATACAATAAAAAATAATCAACAGTGGATTCAACAATAGCTTTATCTACTACTCAACTAAGTTTAAATTTTATCGAATTTCGCACTACGAACAAATAAAGTTTGTAAATTGTGATGCAATCGTATTTTTTTATTATATTTATTTTAAATGCATAATGATGAAAAAAATTTCAAAACACATATGAGGAGGGAAAAAACAATGCAATGAAACAAGGAACAAAAGGCATTTCTGACAGTTAAGTGTTTTTTAAAAGCATCCATGAATGAAGGAATCAAGAAAAACAAAGTTTATTTCTTTAAGCACAACAGTGGTTCTAAACAGACACGCACACTTAATTCAATTGATCTCATTAACATGCGCGAGTAGCGAATCCCTAATGCAAAGCAAAGAATCACTGCTGTTTGTACAGCGGCGATTTTCCCTGATACGCCCGTCTGCGGCTACCACGGCTATCCCACGCGACTTACGACAAAAAAGGGTTAGAAAAAACTTGGTTCGACTCATTGTCTTCATCAGCTAGTACGTAAATTTGTTTCAGTAAAGATTTTCTTATTCTGATTATTTTAAAACAGATGCACAGAATGCAACCTCGTATAACACTACATAATGCCATGCACGGAATTTGTCATATATCATTTCTACATTTTTATTTACAATATAGTTAAACAGAGAAATTAAAAATAAATTAAATAAATGTTATAATTAATAACAGGTTTAGTTTTTGTAGCAACCCTATTAGTGCATAATGGTAACGAGCGCAGAAAGCGTGATTTGGTTTGGTTTGTCGCTCTACGGTCATTTGGTGCACACTTTAGGCTATAGACCGGGGCCTACAGTTTAACGTGGACTCCGAACCACTCACAAACATCCCTGCCACCGCCAGGATTTGAACCTGAAGCCTGTGCTACCAACGGCCAGAACTCTAGCCAGCTGGCTATCAGGCGACGCATAGTTAATGTGAAGCAAGCTTAGGTTCAAATTCGCTGATGACAAAAATGAGGAAACTCGATGGCGCTTTTAACAATTTCAGCATCAATATTCAGACAGTCTAATGGAAGTTGTCCGCGTTTTCTAATTTAAGACACACAAACTTAAGCAAATAAACACTGTTACAATTCTTCGTGTTATAAGTACAATTCATGATATACGTAAATGGAGCACGATAAAAAAAAAAATAATTAATTTTTAATTATCATCAGTTAAACAGTAAAAATTTTCGATTTCTTTCTTAATAATCATGATTGTTTTGACCCAAAAAATTTTTAACTCATTATTTAACAATGATACAAGTTGCTTTTTATCGATTCATTCATTAAATTATGCGCCATTTTTCTTACGAAATTCCAAAATTTTATTTTTACCCTCATAGGGAAAAAAAAAAAAGATTTACAATAAATGGCGAAAACAGGAAAACATTTACGGTGATATTGTTCCGCAATCAAAACAGACTAGAATAGATGAAATTTATAAGACAAATTTGGAGGTAATTAACAAAAAAATGTATTGCTAAAAAGGAAAAATTAATAGAGCATTGGCTGAGAATTAAAAAAGCATGAGCACTAACCGTAAATTAAATTTTCCTTTTAATGATTCTGTACTCATAGAACAGATAACTTACTGAGCATAGCCGACAGCAGTAGAACCACCTACTCCTACGTCTTGGTGCAGCAAAAAATTCCTCAGTCCAGCAAGCCATACGATATTATTTTAACATAGTGATTTGAATATTAGTTGCTTGTGAAGGATTCGGATTTTTCGGAAGCGGACAATGGATTAATTACCATGTCCCTTAATCTGAACGCATCAACTGATCATTGGCGACGTGTGAAGGAAGAATTATCGCATGAGAAAAATCGATGCCAGAGGAAATATCGGAGTTTCTTGAACCGATCAGAAAGGCATGAGTGGCCATGTGAACGCCTGGCGAGGACTGGAAGAATTCGATTCTTTGAAACGGAAAAAGAATTGTCCGATGTACTACTGTGTCCAAAAAGTAAGATCAATTTTCAATTTAAAATTCCCGAGTTTATGGAATTTCAATTTTTGTTTTCTTCTTCAGGTTGTGCCACTATCCTTGACATCTGTGTGAAATTTGACGTCAAAATATTCATTAGTGTTTGAGTTACGCTTGGCTTTGTGAGGCGCTAAAACGGATTCCGGCGATTTTTGAAATGTCTGAATTAATTGAGCAAGGAAGTTGCATTCAATTTTGCTTGCGGAAACGTATAGAATGTTGCAGAAGGCATTCGGTGAGCATTCCTACATCGGAAAGAAATGTTTAGAAATGGTATAAACAGTTCAAAAAAGACAGAGAACGCGTTGAAGACGAAGAGCCCTCTGGTCGACCCTCAACCTCAACCGACGAAGCTCACGCCCAAAAATTAAAGATTTGGTGCTCTGCAAACCGTCGATCTTCAATTACAGACCTTTCTGATCATGTTGGAATTTCAAAAGGATCGATCAATTCCATTTTGGGCCTCAAACGCGTCAAATCTCGATTGGTACCGAAAAACACTGAATGCGCCAGCTCACACTGCATTGATTCTTCGTGACTTTTCGCAAAAAATGAAACCCATATCGTTCCACAACCACCGTATTCACACAGTGAGACTTCTACTTTTCTTTCAAACCAAACATCCATGTTAGGAAGGAATCGATGACAAACAATGTACATTGTTGAAATGGAAAAATAATTTTCCGATGTATTCGATCGAAACATCAATGTCAGGATTTTTTTTTTTTTGCACATTTTAGCTAATGAGACCGGGACCTATAGTTTAACGTGGATTTAGAAACCACTAGCAAGTACACATGCCCTCGTCAGGATTCGAAACTGAAGCCTGTGGTACCGAAGGCCAGAGTGCTAGCCAATTGGCCACCAGCTTTGCTAGATGACAAAAACGGTAGGGACTCACAAAATTGCCTATTTCAAAATGAACTCCGTTATGAAAGCTGTATAATTGTAAAAGGGGCTATATCCTACTAACCAATTTTTCGTTTGATATTTTAAACATTTTTCAAACATTCCTGCGCTAATTTTGAAAAACATGTAACGATTCGAGTAAATTATTGTAAGTTCTTCATAATGTCACACTGTTACATAAATTTATTATTACAGTGTAAGCTTTATTAGTCATTTTCATTTTAAAATTGCTGCTTCCTTCTTCCTCTACCTTATCACACTCATTTATTCCTTTTAGTGACGTAGTTAGTTAAGGCAATGTTGGATAACGTGAAATTTGCATTTCACGGGTTCTAATTAAATTATCAGTTTACGCAGAGGGTCAATTTATACTGAATTGGTGATACTCTATACTTTTTCGCGATTGATTTGATGTTATCTGTCAAGAGTTTTCGAGATAAAATTCCTAAACTTTCAAGATTGATTGCTGGGGTGTTGGGATGAGCTCAGATGATAGCGCGCATGGCGACTTGAAGATAGGGTAAAAAGTACTTCCATAACTTTAATGTTCTCGTTTCGAACATAATTGATCTGTATAAAAATATAGTTGTACACCTTGTATAAAAAGTATACAAGTTGTGTTTTATTTTCAATTCCTACTATTAGTTCACACTCTCCTATATATTTTTATATATCTTGTTCAAATTTTCAATCGTTAATATAATTTTTTTCCATCCACGCAAGTTCAAATACATTTTTTAAATTTGTAGTGGATGACACTTGATGTTAATACAGTTTTTCAAATATTAATTCAGTAATAAAATTTAATTAATTTATTTTAGTTTTATATGGGAGAAAAAAATTTCTCTTACACAAGATATTTAGCAGGATATAAATTTAGGAACAAATACAGTGGCGTCAGTGGCGAAGCGTGTAGATCGCTGGAAAAAAAAATTTATTTTTCAGATTCCTTTTTTCATTTTATATTAGTTATTATTTAATAAAAAGTAACTAAAATAAAAATTTTCTTTGTTGACCTAAGTAGGAATTGACTTTAAAAAAAAATTTATATTACTTGTTAATTTAATGAGAAAAAAATTATTTTTCTAATAGTGGCACTAAAATGTATTTCTTCATAGCAGAATAAAAATTTAAAAACTATTTGAATTATACAAAATCAACTTTATTATTTATTCTTAATAATAAGCATATACTCATTTCTAAGGATAGTACACCAGTGTTATGTTAACGAAAACATTTACGATTTTGAAATTTAAAGAGCGCTTAATATAACCAGTTAACGTACTAGTTTAATCTTTTAATTAGCTAAAAATTTAAGAACACTAATTTTCGAAAAAAAATTACACACTTAACATTTCTTCTTGTTTTGAAATTCATCAATTTACATAAGATAGCAAATAAATTGCTAATCACATTGTTGTCTTATAAATTTATTTTAAAACGAATATTTTTAAAAATGATTGATAAGGCATTTTATTTATTAAATATTCTAATGGTTATTGAAATTTCCATTCATGTTTCCCTTAAGCACACACTTAAACAGTAGGGCGGAAAGGGGGATATGCAATTGCACCAAACGATAACACCAAAGTAGCACTAAACGATAAGTTTCGATGCTGATAAAATTTCAATTTTTCTCGCGACAAAAGACTTTACACACCATTATTATAAAGGTCCACGTGGATGTTTATCTGGCATTTAAAAACCATGACGTGTAATCATGAGTAAGTTTTTTATTTTTTTTCTTCTTTTAACCACACATTTGGAAGACAGATGTGCACACAAGACGATAAGATGGAAAATGTAGTGAATTTTGCTAGATAAAGCAACGTGTCGTACGGTTTCATGCTCGAGATGGTTTACTCAAAGGGAGAAACGACCCGAGTTAACCGTAGATTGCGTCAGCATTCTGTATTTCAATGCCACAGAAGAAAGACATTAAACATTGATTTATCGTATTCTTGCTATCTTATGAACAGCATTCCGGCACTGCAATATAGGAATTCTATATTAAAATGAACATTTTATTTTTTTTTTATTTTTTTGAAAATGATCAAAATAAATTTTCACAATACATTTGCTACAAAATTCTGAATTTTTATTTAAGACGACTTTTTGACCATAACATTTATGAAAAACTTTCACAGAACTCTACATAGCATAGACAGCTGCTTCTTTTTATTTATTTATTTATTCTGTCATTAACTTTTATGTCTGAAGGGGTTTATTACATTTATATGTGATATTAAATAGTACTGTACACGTCATTTAAACTCTAGCTTTACAAAACTATAAAAAAAACTGCAAGTCTTATAAAAAATTCTTTTCTATGCAACCTCACATTACGTGTTTTTTTCTTTATTGTTGTTTAAATACTCCTAATTACTTAATTACTATTGTGTCCAAAAAGTAGGAACAATTTTCAATTTGAAATTCCCGGGGCTAATGGAATTTCAATTTTTTTTTTTTTTTTTTCCTTCATAGTATGTTGACACTGTCCTTGACATTTGTGTAAAAACTGACGTCAAAATATTCAAAATATTCATTGATTCCGGCGATTTGAGAAATGCCTTTGAGTTTGCGTTAAATTTTGTTTGCGAGGACATTCGCTTTCCTATATAGGCTGGTATGAACAGTTCAAAGAGGCATGAAGACGCCCTCTGGTTGATCATCCACCTCAACCGACGAAGCACACGACAAAAATTCAAGATTTAGTGCTTGCAAACCGTCGATTTACAATCAGAGACCTTGCTGATGATGTTCCAAAAGGATTGGTCAATTCCATTTTGGGCCTCAAACGCGTCAAATCTCGTTTGGTACCGAAAACACAGAACGCGCCAGCTCACACTGCATTGATTCTTCGTGACTTTTTCACCCAAAATGAAACCCATATCGTTCCACAACTACCGTATTCACACCGTACGACTTCTGGCTAATCCCTAAACTCAAAAGACGACTCCGGGATACCGTTTCGAGTCAATTGAAGAGATTCAACGTGAATCGCCGCGCGCTTTGAAGGCCATTCCCTGTCGACGACTTTTTAGCATGCATTGAGGATTGGAAAAAAGTTGGCATAAGTGCATTGTGTCGGGAGGGGATTACTTTGAAGGCGATGAAATAAATTTGGAAGAATAAATAAAAGAGTTTTTGGAAAAAAATTTCGTCTTACTTTTTGGGCACAGTAGTAAGCCTTTATCAAATATTGCCTAATGTAATGTCCTTATTAGTGGTTTTCATCCAATTAGGAGCTTCTAATCTTAGTTCTTTAATCTTTTTTTGGACAATGCTGAATATTGTCTCAATACAAATAAATTTTCACAATATATTTGCTACAAAATTCTGAAGTTTATTTAAGAAGACTTTATGACTATAAAATTAAAAAAAATCTTCCATAGCATTCTACATAGCATAAGCAGTTACTTTTTTTTTTTTTCAATCTCGTGCCTATTAAATGTCGATACAATGTTAGAACTTATGTAACAAGGGGTTTACTACATTTTAATGTGATATTACATCGATTCAACAAACTTTACATAATTCTTCAGGACATGCACTTATTACTACACGTCGATTTAAACTATAGTTTTACTGTACTACAATATAATCATCATTATCATCAGTGGCGCAACAGTCCATTGGTGGGCCAAGGCTGTCAGCCTACTGGCAGAGTTCTAGACAGGAGATTTTATCTTTTACGGATAGGGTTGTCAGACCTACGCCCAACACTTTACGGTCATATCAGACCGAGACTTACGGCTTAAAGTGGATTCCGAACCACTATAAACATGCATTGCACCGTCGGGACTCGAATCCGAAACCTGCTATCGCCATATTCACTGGCCATCAAGCCCCATACTACAATATAAACCTTATAAAAATTTCTTTCCTATGCAACTGCTTATTATTGTGAGTTTTTTCTTTTACTGTTTATTAATACTCATAATTACCAAATTAGGCTTTGTCAAATCTTACCCAATGCATTGACCTTTTTTGTGGTTTTTATCCAATTAGGTGTTCTAATCTTAGTTCTCGTTTTCTATCCAATGTTGTCACTAATAGCATTGCCAAAATACATAGCATGAAGTCCATTATATTAATGAAACTGTGGTTGATGCCCTTTTAACAAGAATGGCTAACTTTCTGTGTTTCTCTTTTCTTCGATCACATAGTAGTTTACTGATTTGTAACAGAAAGGATTCGGGTTGAAGCTTTTCTCTGACGTCATCTTCTATCCGGAATTCTTGATTCATTTCATATTTCGCATGCAATTTTCACACATACCGATTTCTCATACAATGGGGAATCAGCCCAGATTTGTATTAGGCGTAAGAAAAACAAGGAAAAATTCCATATATGCAGCAGACATACGCAAATATGATGCAAAATGCTTTTTAATTATCATTTTAAGATATATTTGATCACGGAAAACAGGAAGTAAAATCCATAACCTCTTTATTTGAAGAACTAAGAGTCAGTTCAAGCTGATAGGCGGCCTGATGGCCAATTGGCTAGCACTCTGACCTTTGGTACCACAAGCTTCAGGTTCATGGCGGTAGCATGGATGTTTGTGAGTGGTTCAGAATACACGTTAAACTGTAGGTCCCGGTCTAATTAGCCTAAAGTGTGCAAAAATTACCGAAGAGCGACAAACCAAACCAATCAAGCTGATGGTATAATCATTATGCCATAATGGCCAGACAGATACGTCTCTCGTATTACCTCATGAATGGCCACGCCCTTGTTTGATTTTATATTTTTGTGTTACGTAAATAAATATAATTTACTTTAATGAATTACATGTAATATTAATAAAATATGGAAAATTAAAAACCAAAAATGCACTTCTAATACTAATTTAAAAAAAAAAAAAAAAATTTAACAAGAGATTTTTTTTTTTGTAAGAAAATGGCAATAAAAAAAATTGAAAAACAAACAATCATAAAAAAAAAAATTTAATGTCAATTGTTTATACTTAGTACTATTTATAAAATAATAAATTTTTTCATCTCGGAAAAATTTAATGTAATATAGAAAAAAAAAAAAATTATAATTCAGGGGACGTAAAATATCTGAGCTGGAAACCGGCTCTAAAAAAGTGCCGTGAAAATGCGATAACAGAAAAGATATTATACTTTTACTGGAAGCGTTGAACCAAATTAGCATAAAATTTTTTACAAAAAGTTCAAGATGAGCCAGGGAAGAGAGTGAGAGGGGAAAAAGCGAATGTTAAAAATGAAGCAAGTGCATTTTTCAAAAAAAGAACACATTTTTTCTTCTCTTGCTGTTTTCCTAATACGTGGATGGGAGAAAAAAAGAATGTTTAAAAGAACAAATTCTTGATGGCGAGCAAAATATTCTGTTCGTATCAGATGAAAAACGCATAAAAGCCCTCAAACGATTCGCTGTCTGCTTTTCAGCCTTTTTGTTATCTTTT